>VCRD01004204.1:18839-48906 GCA_006783055.1 Trinorchestia longiramus
GCACAAGTAGAGCTGTAGAATTAATGCATATATACTGAAAAGTTCCTTAGACAATTTTGTGTCCTTTATTGAGTGTGCTCTAAGTATAGAATTTTTCTGTGTAACAGTGTCTAATGTAGACAAGTGAGTTCTGGTCTACAGCTTTTATATTTTAATTCAGTGTGCTTTAGGTGTGGGACCTTTCTGTGTAACAGTGTCTAATGTAGACAAATGAGTTCTGGTCTACAGCTTTTATACTTTAATTCAGTGTGCTCAAGTATGATTTTTTTGCAGAACAAACAGTGTCTGTTGCTAAATACAGGTAGCAATTCTTTTTTCTCTTGTGATGCTGAATTGCAGCACTTATATGTTTTGACACTGAGGTGGGTAAACCTCAAGTTATTTATACTTGCACCTTGAGTTATCTAGATGCTTTCCTTTCTAAATGAATTCTATTAATGCTGGTACTGTTGCAGAAGGAAATTAGCTACATTTCTAGTGTGTACACATTGAAAAGCTAATCATGTGTGCCACTTCAGGCGAGTGATATGTTAAAGTATTTAATTTTAAGTTAAAAAAATGTGATGCATAACATATAATGTGTTCAATGTAGGTATAAAGGGTCTTACACCACCCAACATTGAAAAGAAAATTTTTCACACAATTTTCATATTTTTAATTCAGTGTAGCTTCCAGGGTTTTCAGTCAGCCTCAATGGGCAGTATTATGTTTGAGCTACATTCTAGTGTATGCACATTGAAAAGCTAATCATGTGTGCCACTTCAGACGAGTAATGTGTTACAGTATTTAATTTTAAGTTAAATAATTAGTTCTGTAAACTTAATTTGTGATTTGTTCTCAGATCACGGCATTTAAGGCAAGTCAATAAAGACAACTTCCAACGACCTCATCATTTATCCTACGGGGCACGCTTAAGTCCCGGACAGTATGTTATTTGCAGTTATGGACCGTCCTCCAAGTCTATATATTGTAAATGTTATTTCAATAGTAACAAATCAATTCATATCAGCTTTAATATAATATACTTCATTTTCAGTTAATTTTCAAACCTTAAGATTAGTCAGATGTATGTTCCACAAGATTGTTTACAATGACTTTATTTTACAAAAAACATTAACAAAAAATAATTTAAATGTTTTGAGCTCGATATTAATAGCCAGAAATTTACCTTTGTTACCCACAAAACAAAGAATGGTGCACAATTTTCTTTGATTAGAACACCAACCAATCAGAAGTCACAACGAAAACTCCAACCAATCACAATAGTTCTCTTTTACGGACTTGGTAAACTGAGAGTAATCCATTTCACCTGAGCAGCATTACTACAGCCTTGGATCTGGTGTACTGGACTACTGCAAGTAGTCTACTTCACCTCGACGCCAACGCGACATGATCATACGAGATGACTAGACTAGAGGACTGTAGTCTACTCTTGCTCGACGATCCCTGGTTTTTGGCAAATGTGGCGGGTAGTCTACTAATGCTTTCCACCCTTCATTTCCTAATTTTTCAATTATTGCAAAAAAATATCTTTGCCATTAGTTTTCAGCATTAGTTTTATTTGATTTATAATGAAGTCAAAGTGCTTTAGAATCATCGTATTCTTTGCTGCGCTATCAGCAACTGCCCGAGGCCTGGAAGCATTCCTCGCTCCACACCATCAAGAGCAATACTTCCAACTGCATCAAACCACTTCCCAGGGTTTTTAGGATCTGCAAAGGGCTGGAGCACTTCATAAAGCTTGAACTTCTTGTTAATTGCTGACTCTGTACCAATGATTGTGGCGTCCATAGCAGCACCAGCTGCAATTCCTAGTCCAATAACACCAGGTGGGCCTAATGCAAACATCCATCTATTCCACCAACAATCACAGCTGTGGTGTGAGACGCTTCCTTCATAGCGGCATTCCCCTCCCTCCTTGTCTTTCAGAGCATAATGAACGACTCCTTTAACGTGCTTCAAGGCTGGAATTCCGTTCACGAAGCTCCCAACAAAAAACCAAACTCTCTTTGGGTTTTCCTGGCTGCCTCACGATCTCCTCTTGCTGCTTCCACCGCAGACCTCGCTTGAGAGATGACAGGACACTGGGGACTGAAGTTTATTTGGGTCTGTCGTGCACCCTCAGGACCTCTACAGATCCATTGGATGAACGATTTAGCTTGAGAGAGCATTGGGATGACGTCCATTTCCCCTGAAAACCAACGCAAGTTGCAGTACTTTTCAACGGTGAATGAGAAGAAGTTAGCGGGATAACACGACGACATACATGTACATTGCGGTACAAGTGTGTACCGTTAGGTATAATGTTAGAACTGCCGATAAGAACAATCGTATTTGATAAATTTCAGCAGAATTCGAACGCTGTAGGACATTTTTAGAAGCATGAACTTAAAGTGATAGATGATACGATCAATTGAATATAAGTCTCATTTTCCGTTCTCGTGAGTATTTTAGTGAATAAATGGCTCCCGGGAGATAAAGAGTCAGAAAAAAACAGTACACATTACTACGGCAATTTTAGTATCATAGAATCATTAAAATACCTCAGTCATCTTCGTATATGAAATTAATGTGTGCAATAAAATTTGGTACTACCCAAGGGGTTTTCGGCTTTTGAGTTTTGATGCCCTGTGATAACAGACAGTTTCCTTTTCCACTCCACTGTGAAATACGTAGAACAAAAAATGTGGCAACACTCATGGCAACACCTGTGGCAACATGTATGGCAACATGTACGACAATATGTATGGCCACACGTAAGGGCTGGCGCTGATAGAGACTTTGACTGGGCTCATTAAAGCATAAAATTGAATACAGAATACCGATAAATTTGAAATTTTCATTGCAAAAGCGGGAAATTTTAGTTTAGCCATAAAATTCTTATTAAAATTTACCAAGCTTCAAAAACAGAACAATGTTAACGGCATGGAAACCAAACATTATTCTAACACCACCAATTTTGTCATCGAAAACTTATCCTGTTCGTTTTCCTGACTGACGATGGAATGGACCACAGCATTTCCTGATACCTGATGAGCTCCCAAAACTTATGAGATAAGTCTGAATTCCGCAATACGTTCCACCTGATAGACAACTCTTATGGGTCAAGATAACGCAAGATTTACATAAAATTATGTGCAGAAAAAGAATTAATCAAAAATTTTGATAGAAAGCCGTCATAAATGCCATAAATATTCTTCCATGATATTTATAATGGTTTTATGACAAATAAGTTAATGAAGTTTAAAAGGAAGTAAATGCAACACATAAAAACACTTCTATCGGAAACTACTACTAGTAAATGAAATTTTAAATGAACCTGGTAAATCATTAGAGAACTAACACCTGAAATATTGAGTACATAAATATTGACTGCAGAAATAATTCTCAAAATTTCTGGAAAACGGTTAATAATTGTAATGCGTATTTTAGAGATCGGTGTAAAAGTTTACGATGAAGTATCAAAATATATTCTAAGTTAATCTTCAGCTGCCAATTCATGTCATATTATATTTTCTATACTTTTAATGATTGAGGACTAAAGAGAGTTTATCTGCAAAAGATACGAGGAAGTTCATGCAGGCAGAAATGTAGGAAGGCAGTTGAGCATGATAATATTGACATTGAATACAGTATGCTGATATATTGAACATAATTTCTTATTGCACTGATGATTCGTTTCATAATTAAAACCATAATGGTAGTAACGTTTACACAGAGTCAAGTTGCAGGATGATCAGTTTTTTCATCTTCGAACAAATAGTTAGGAAAAATAACAGCAAATCAGTTTTCAAAGGTTCCATACTAATCAAATTTATTTTTTTACAAGTTATTAGTCTATGAGAGGAACACTGGTACTTAAAATACCCAAATTAACATCGCCGAAAATACATACTGGTATATACAATGCAGGTTACGTCGTGTATCCAGTGTACGACATAAACAACGCAGTGTATCCAATATATGGCTTTATGCTCTACAACACCATGTAGGAAAAATAAAAGCCAGAGTCACTTCGGTGGATAAAATTCTTAACAACTTTATACTATCAGGTGAAAGAATTGTTTCTACGTATTCTTACTAGGTGGAAACCACAAGTATTATTTAGGCTTGTGCACAGTAATAGTGATTTACAGTTTACTAGAGCTTCTAGGTCTCTACAATCCTCTGATTAACTAATGGCTGTGCTAATACAAGTTATGGTACAACTAGAGAGATGGTGCATGCCTATATCTAAAACAATGTATGTTTTCAGTATATATATATATATATATATATATATATATATATATATATATATATATATATATATATATATATATATATATATATATATATATATATATATATATATATATATATATATAACTCATGAATGCTTCTGTTGAAGATAATTAAAAGTTATGATAATCCAAACAAAAAAGGGTCCCTTTCATAGATTTTTAAGGTATGGTTTTTATTTCTCAGATAGAATTTTCAGCTTTAAAATCAAATGCATGCTTTTTTAAACTCATCTAGTAGATTTAGAGCTAAATATGCATCAATTAACTCAGGTGGCATACACAGAAACAAAGTCACTTTGATCTGTCTTCCATGAAGCGCACTACTCAATAAAATTACGCTTCAGAAACGAAAGTATTTTTTGTGTTGCTTGCCAATTTCTTTGCGTTTTCATCATATTCATACTCAATACATGCTGAAATTTACAAGTCAGATAAGTGTTGCTGATTTAAATTTTGTTAGACATGTCTGTAAATAATTCGAAGAGTAGGTAAGGTACTCTATACATTTACGAAATTACTTGGATTTTTGATTAGTGTTTCAGAATCTCGTGACACTTAATGCAACACTTCACAAACGATTATGAACTACAAAAATTCACTTTACTGATGTAAATTTAATTAAGTATTTTATTCCATACTTCATAATTTACACGTTCGGTGTAGCTGGACTAATGCATTAGATTTTTTCTAATACTTTGAGAAGTTTCCTATATGAAGTTTTTTGCATATTCATGCTACGTACCATGCAGTACGTCATTAAACACATATTTGCATGCTGCAGGATGCAAACCTGATGTATTACAAAACATCAAATAGAGTCAGCCGGCCAAACCGAATTTAAAGTAACCACAGGAAGTATATTAATCAGTCTAATTGTCTAATCAAAGTAGTAATTTACTTGGAAAACTTATTGCTGCACTTGGTGCATAGATTTAAGGCCTTCATTTTGTTATCTTTCCTGTTAGTATTTTATTTTCTTTATCGTATTAGTTCTTTGTCTTTATCAAATTATTTATTGTGTGTCGTGTGTGCCGGTCTTGATTCTTAATTAAGATGTATGTTTTCTGTTCCCAGTCATGTTTTGGCCTATGTTGTAAATACCCAATGAAAAAATACTTTATCCTCTTAATCGAATTTCTTACGGGAGTTGCTCGATGCCCAAAACACAGACGCAATTTTTCTATTTTTTATGTTTCAAATTCTCGTAAAACAATAAAATGTCAGCTATGATTATAGAGAAATAAAAATCTACTTTACTGATATAGACCTGTTTAAGTATTGTACTCATACATCATTATACACATTGAGTGTTTGTACTGATGTACTTAATTTAATAAATTCGAAAAATTTCATGTAAATTTTTTTTGTCATTTTATTCTTTGTCTTTTTGGAATGTTTGTTTCTTGTTTCGTGTATGCACTAAAATTTCATGTATTTCTGGTAATGCATCAATTGTATTAGTATGTAAATTAAAGTAAATTATAGATCGAAAATTTGAATATAAATCAACTGAAGATCTAAACTTGGTGTAAACTATTTAAGAGTACTCACTTGTGCCTTGAATACATTTGTTTGCAACTTGAAATGAAAACGCAGAAAATTTATTTGCAATTCATTCGAAATCGTGAAGGTAATTTGTTAACATTCAATTTGAAATCGTAATGTTGGAATATTTTATTTTAATGAACTTGACATATCTTATTTGAGATTTGGTTAAAGAACTAATGCATGATCGAAAGCTCTAACCCAAGACTGTACCATGCAATATACATTACGTGAACAAAATGTTGACACATAATTACAAAGTTATTCGTGTTACACGTCTGTACTGCACCTACCGGGTGGGCCGAAAAAACTGAACACACATTTAAATAAAAACTTGATTGTTTGGCAACTCTTATCTTGCCTTTCCGCATATCATCCGAAACCCTTCAATTTGACCTTGAAGATAAGGTATTGTTATTGTTGTGTACTCTAAAATGACTCCCCAGAGAGATAAACGAGTGGATGTGTCTGAACTTCTTCATGCTGGAAACAAAGTGAGTGAGGTCGCAAATATTGTCGGGGTGTCTCGTACAACCGTCTACGCAATCAAGAAGTGCATGGACAACGGCGAGGGTGTGAACAGACGTGTTGACAGTGGTCGAAAGAGTGTTGTGGATCGATATAGCTTGTGATACGCCATTCAAAGCAGTCCCTTGACGTCTATTTGGTAACGTGCCAGGAGGTTTGAGGTTGGAACGGCCACAGTTGGACGAACAGTCGTACAGCTTGGAGGCAAGCCTCTTGTCATTATTGAGAAGCTGCTGCTCATGCAAGCAATCCGAGATAAGCATCTTGAACGTTGCCAAAGTCTCATGAATGATCTCAAGTTTGCCCCTCGTTGTCGGGTGACCATCTTCTCAAATGAGAAGATTTGGACAGTTGACTCGGAGAGAAATAGAAGAAACGACCGCTACTTGTCTCTCGGTGAGGTGAATCAGAGTGCCCGCACCTTGTCAACAACGAAGCATTCAGCATCTGTCATGTCGCTCGTTTTTTTTACATCAAATGGCACCATAATGCCTTTAGTCAGGTTTCCGACCGACTACCGGCTTCAACAGGATGGTGCTCCAGCACACACATACAATCTTGTACAGGGCTATCTGCATGAGCAGAATTTCTCCCTCGAGTCGAGAGACATGTGGCCACCATACTCGGCAGACATGAATCCACTAGACTACGCCTTCTGGCTGCAAATTGAGACCAATGCCTGCTGCGTCCTCCCCCCATACATAACCGTTCTTAAAGCGACTACCACCGGCTTGGTCGACTACCACCGGCTTGGTCGACACCACCGGCTTGGTCGACTCTACTGGATTGGTCGACTACCACCGGCTTGGTCGACTACCATCAGCTTGATCGACTACTACCGGCTTGGTCGACTACCACTGGGTTGGTTGACCACCACCAGCTTTGTCGACTAGTGAGCGAACCCGTTTGCGATGCGGGAAGACCTGGGTTTGAGGTCTGCTGCCGCCGTGGGGAGGTTTGTGTATGATCATTGGCGGCATAATTATGGCATGGGACTTGGGTACCGACACAAGAATGGGCCAAAAGGCTCGTTCCTATCGCCTCATTCTATTCTATTCTATTCTATTCAAAGCATCTGTCGACCGGGAGTGGATGACCATGAACATGGAATACGTTGTCAAGACCTGGAAAATTTTCAGGCGCCAGCTCGAGGCCATCATCAGTGCGGATGGTGGTTGTATCGAATAAATTGAAGATTAGACCGGTATTTTTATTGCCTGGAAATTTGGCTCACTTTATCACGGAGTTTATGAGGTACCTAGGGAAGAATTCAAATTTAGAGCTTGTGCACTTTTTTCGACCCACTCACTAGTACCATTATTGACAACTACACAAACCCAACGAGTTTAAAAGAAGTACAATTTAATTGCTGGAGTTAAAATCTTAAAACATTTTAGAAAATATTTCCTATCTTTTAGATTAACCATTTATGAACCACTGGCCTTTTTGAAGTCCATTGGAAATAATTATCATCAGTCTTATATTTCTTTACGTTCAAAAAGTTGGTGAAATTATATTAACAATGAAATTGATGGGAATTTGAACGACGTTTCATCCAGGCAATAAATAACCTGGGTGTTATAGGAATAATTTAATACATTCAAGAGTTAAGTTATAGGTTATTCTGGTATGTAAGTACAATGGAACGTAAATATTGAGTAACATTAATGTTTTTCTTTTTTGCTAAACACCCAGATATGAACTTTACCATGGAACCTGAGTGCAATAATTCTTTAGCTTTTTTAAGCTCTCGAATATCCCGATGTGGCAATAGGTTTTTTACCTCTGTGTTCCGTAAGCCTACTTCTACAGGTCTTGGTATTATTTTTTTTAGTTTCTGCACCTATCGTTTTCAAATAAACTAGTATTAAAACCTTGCTGTGCAGAGCTTATAGTGTTTGTTCCAATTTTTTTACTTTGCATGATGAATTTGAATTTTTATAAGCGTTTTTTGTCCAAATGGTTCTCTATTAGGACTTGCCGAATCTGATACTAGGAATTTTCTTAATAAATTTTTTTACCTCTCCTCGTTTAATTACTGTTCCTAAAATAGATCCCTATGTAGCCATAGCCTTTTTTGGACCCCTATTGGAATAAAACTGGAAAAAGTATTACTGTTTCTTTTAACTACATATATACTTCACTTGTATATTTTTCAAATTTATTCTGGCAAATAAATATAATATAAAATCAACTTTTGATTACAAAGATAAGTTTTCTAAAAGTATGCTTTCCTCTGTCATTTATAAACATAGTTGTACGTACTGTGCGTCTGAATATGTGGGTTCTACATCTAAAGAACGCTCTGTTCGTGTGGCTAAGCATGCTGGAAGAAGTTTTCGTACTAACCGCCCTCTTGTCAACCCTTCTCACTCTGCGGTACATACTCACGTCGATAAATTCGACTTCCCTGTTATATTAAAAGATTTTAAAGTGATTGCCACAGCTTCTCGTCTTTTAAATTTAAGCATATTAGATTTTTTATTCATTTTAAAAGACAACCTGTTTCAAATGATACAAAATCTGCTTACGTCGTACGGTTAGTTTAGGTTATTTATTTGTTTTTCATGTATTTTAGTATTTTATTTGTAAATAATGTTTTCATGTTTAGGTCATAGTTTACTCATGTACTTTGTTTTCTTTCAGCTTTTTGAAATGTCAATTTGCCTTGTAATTTATAATTCTAAAGGCACAGCCTAGAAAGTTATAAAATCTTAGAGTTTTTATCAACAGTAGCTGCGCTCAGAAAATCGATATTAAATTCTTTTCAAGTCATGATGTGCTTAAAATCTTTTATTTGTAAAATTTTTCTGATGTGTAACTTTTAATATAATTATTACAATGAAGTTTTCATAAATATGGCATCATTTCTAGCGTATTTAGTTACAACGTGTATACCATAATTCTATTTTTGAGTTTCACTTCAATTGTGAAAATTTTATCACAGTTTGCGTTATAATTAACCACTTTATTCGTATCATTTAATCCATTATCTCCTATTGATCTCATATGAGATCACTTAATAAAATTTATGTAAATTTGTGAATAAACTGGCAATTATTTATACGTATCTAGCGTTTTTGCTGAATTGATTAGGCATTTTCCTTAATAATCCACCGGTGTCTCATAATCAGTGTTCTAAAGTGGAGAAATATGAACGTTAAAATTGCCAAAAATTGACTCAAAACAAGACAATTAGAGAAAAATTAGAATAAATTATGTCTAGTGGAATAATATGATAAAACGATTAGATAGTATGAAAAAAACATATATATTTAACAAATGAAGTGTCAAAACATCCGTATTTATACTATACAGAGAGGGAAAGTCTTGAAGACTTGACTGATCTCATATGAGATCATTGGGATGATGTGTTGTATCATGAGTCACACACGTCTCAACTTCTTTACACGATCCGATCTAAACTATCACGGAAAAAATACCAGAAAGAAAGAAAAGAAAACTTTGTAACTCAGCGCTAACATGGAGGTACAAGGTACCCGAATATACAAAAGTTCACGAACGGACTCAAGTGTACAAAAGTAATATAAATAAAATGAAAAAAACAACATGAATCTTCAAGTCGACATATTTTAAAAGATGTTTTTTGATGAAATGTTTGAGGTCGTCAAAGAAAGTGTTCGTTGTATTACTGTAGGTAAGAACAAACCCAACACCTCTATAAACTCAGATAATATACAATTATTCATTTGAGAGTTCTATTTCTATCACTCATTACCCTATCACACTACCTATCATTTTTTTAATGTGACTACCTGCTCATGTGTGTTGTTGTTTGCCTAGCGGGTCGTCCGGGGCTACTCAGGGGTGCGGCGGAGGCTCGGGTGGGGGTCGGATAGGAGGAGGGAAGTAGGCTGAAAAAGAAGGGACACTGGAGAGAAAGGCTGCCGTGGACACTGGGTTCAGCCAGAGGTCCAGAGGGGTAAGGTGGGTGGGGGTGTTTGGGCAGCTGAAGATGTGGCTGGTGGTCTGGTCCGCGACGCCGCAGGCAGGACATGTGGGGTCATGCACTGCTCCTATTCGGGCCTGGTACGAGTTCAGGGCTCTGCTGTGGCCCGATCGGAGTTAGGAGAGGAGAGTGCGGGTGGATCTGGGAGGGGATCGCTCTTCTTCAGAGATGGGTGGAGGGGACAGTTGGAGGACCCTGTTGGGGCCCGCTGCAGAGATGGCCTGCTGAACTGCTGAGGAGTGCAGGGAGTTTAGGGCTTGCCTATAGGTGGAGGGAAGGCAGTCCCCGTTTGGAGATAGAAGGTGAGCTATTGAGGGTAGGAAGCGGGATTAGAGGGTATGTTTCATGTTACGAGGGCCGGAGGGTTGGGTGACTGTGAGGTAGTTGGGGTGGTGAGGGCGAAGGGAGCTGAGGAGGTACTGGGAGCAAAGGAGAGAGAGGTGTTCGGCCACAGGCGGACCCCCGTCTCCCTGTGAAGGTGACTACCTGCTAAGCATGTGGGGCTGTTTATGAGAAGCTGGATCTTTCAGTGATGTCCTCACTTGGCTGATTTTTTTGCATTGAATGACTCAGGGTGGCCTTAGAAGAATTACTATAGACGACCCTGGCTCACAGGAGAAAAACTCTGGGATGCCATCATGTTGTATGCCTGTGTATTAGAGGGAATTGAAGGCCGTTACAAAGAGGGCCAAACGCTGGCCCTCAAATATAAGTTTAAGTCTAAGTCCAACCCACTATTACTGGTAGATGGACTGGACCAGTAAGGATAGGAATACAAATTGTGAAAAATGCAGTGTCAAGATCGAAATTTCAAACAATAAACTATATTATACATCTCTGCAACAATGAAGAAACTGAAACTAATAAACATGATAGAGGTTTCAAAGTAAGAAAACTGAATTCAGCTGCACAGAAATCATTTATGAAGTTTGGTATTTTTGAAGAATACCTTGCTGTGGATAAAATGATAATAAAACAATACGGCCATAACGCTCTGAAACCATTCATTAGAAGTAAACATATAAAATTTAGTTATAAGCTTTGAGCATTATGCTGTGTTTCTGACTACTGGTACAACTTTGATCTTCATTGCAGCAAGAGTTCTTCTGATTATGAACACACAGATATACTACTTGGATCAAAAGTTGTACTGAACATGCTTGATGCTGTGAAAGAACCACCATCATATAGTGTGTTTTTTGATAATTTATTGACCGGATATGAATCATTAGTGAGTCTTCGCAGCACTGGCTTTCAAGCAACTGGAACAGTGCTTGAAAACAGGCTAAACAAACGCATTCTGATAGGATCAAAAGAAATGAAAAAGCAAAAGAGAGGAACATACTACCACCGGTTCGACACTCGTGAGAAAATTCTTTTTTTAAAATAGTTGGACGATACATGTGTAACTGTTGGAACTAATTATGATTCATTTGAGCCATTACAAAAAAGGCAACGTTGAAAAAAAGAAAAGAACGCAAGTTGTTCAGTTTCTCAACCTAATGTGTTCAAAAATTATTCTGAATTCATGGGCGGTATCGATAAACATGATTGGTTGATTAGTAAATATGCAACAACAATCTGAAGCAAGAAGTGGTATTGACAATTTTTACTCGCATAGTAAACGTGTCAGTAGTGAGTACATATATTTGATATTAATTGATTCACACTGACGAAAAAGAAACTACTGCATGTAATGATCTGCTATGACTTTGAAGAGACGTATGCATATTTGAAATTAGCATGCAACAAGCTTCCACCAGCTTAAAACCGATCATGTCCAGAGCCCACACGAAACTCTCCGGCCGTTCAGTTTAATTCCAAAGGATACATCATTATGAAACGAGCTGAATAAAGAAGGGGTGAAGCCGAACCATGCACTGCTAGGCATAGGACATACTGCTCGAAATGCAATGTTACCTTGTGGGTAGGCTGTTTCTCTTCCTATCATAAGAAAAATTACTAAAGTTATGAAGTAAACTGAAATTTGTAGTACACATGGAATGGATTTGTTACTTATATATTGTTTATTTTGATTGTATATTGTTTAATTATATTTAAATACTATTTTTTACTGTATATATTGTTTGTTTGGATTTATATACGTATTGTTTATTTGAGTATGGATTTTATTTTTCTCTACATTATTATTATGCACTTTTGTTTGTCATAATGAGTAATTATTTTATTTCTAATTTCAATTAGCGTTTGGATATCACATCATCCCAATGATCTCAAATGAAATCACCCTATATCTCGTTCATTTTCAAAAATAAAGAAATTCTGATGATTGCAATGTGTTTATATGCCAACGTTATGATAGGATTCTGAGAATCATCAGAAAATTTGAAAAATTCGAATAATGAGAAATAATGGATTAAGGATCTTAACAATTAGGCATTTGAAAACCCAATGTTAAATATTTCATATATCAACGAGATTGAAATAAATTATTTTTCTTTCTTTCTTTCTTTCTTTTGTCTTCCTGATTGCAGCAAACGGATTGTACTTCGTAACTCACATTTGACAGGAGCATCGATCATGGAGGCCATGTTCAATTGCTCGTACCTTGGTTATAACTAACGCAATAGAGCGTCACGATTATGTTGATAAATATGTAAGACCCTGTAATAGTTTTCGTTTTAACATTTTTTGGTTTTGTAATTTTGTTTAAGCCCATCGCAGGTTGAAGAATACAGCTTTCGCAAATGCATTATTAGCAGTAGATGTGTGCGGATATCCGCATACGCAGATATCTGCATCTGCATCCACACTTTTAAAAACAGAAGTCGTAAATAATGCCTCGTTGTAGTAAAAAGGTCATATTTCATTTCATTTACTAGACAAGTGTAAATCAATTTACTAAACTTTATGATGGTTTTAATAAATCCTTTTTGTAGTGGTTGTATAATCAGTGTTGTCAGTATTTAAATATATTCTTTTTAAATACGTATTCAAATAGGTTTGAACGATTGAAAATGTATTTTCATATACATTTCAAATGTATATTTATATACTGTATTTGATTGTTGAAATAATTTTTCGTCCAAGCACAACGCTTGAAATGCGTTTAAACGTCGTTGTAACACAATGGCTCTTTGGACACGTTTCTCACTCGCTTCAAGTACCGACAATGGAGAAAAGACACCAGTGCACACTGGTTTTTTAAGAAAAGCATTTTTAAATAAAATATCAATGTAGTGTTAAACTCAAATGTGAGTGCATGCTGTGGGGCAAAACAATCTCAACCGCTATGAAAAGTACAATGAATCGTTACACTCATATTGAGGTGAACAAGAAATTTTATTGTACGATTCTAAATTATAGAATAGAATAGAATAGAATAGAATGAGGCTATAGGAACGAACCTTCTGGCCCATTCTTGGGAAGGATAATTACTTCGATAATTATTCGGTTGTTCCATGCCGTATTTCTAGCCGCGTCAACCAGGGCGGCAGCGGGATTCGAACCCGGGTCTTCCCGCTCACAAGCGGATTCGCTCACCAGTCGATCAAGCTGGTGGTAAAGCTGGTTATATAGTTCAAAGTAAATTAGCAACTCTGTATGCATACGTCTTTTTATTCTATGAAAGTAGGCTTTTTTATTGATCAACGACTTTTTCGTAATGACCACGGGAAGAATTCTTGACGTATTTTTAATCAAAATATAAGGGTCCATGCTGTATAAAAAATAATAAATAATAATTATAGAACTATTTTCTTTCATTTCATGAGTTTTAATGTTTCTGTCACTTCTTTGAAAAACTATGCCATAATTAAGTTCCTTTTGTTTTTTCTGTAGCTCATATTTTGCCCAGAATGTATTGCGTAGAAAAAATTACATATCTTTAAGCTACATTGAACATATGTTTTATCATAACATAATATTCGTTTCGTACGCTTGGAATTCTCACAGCCTTGATCAATACTTATAGCAATATTGCCAATGAAAGCGTTTTGCTAGTTTACAAATAGCCCTACTACGGGATGAAATTCATTCTATAACGGGCAAACTCTGCTGCTGAAACACAAAGATAAGTGCAATGAACTTTTTACCGCACTAGATCTCCCAACCCTGAAAACCTCGGAAATAGAATTCATTGATGAATATATTCGTGTTTTGGCACTCATCGCTACTGCAATCGACCACCTGTAAGGAGAAGAGGCCATTTTCTATGGACACTTTCTGCCTCCTCTTAATGTGCGGAATAAATTCGATGAACTGAAGTCAAAGCAGTTAAACATTATAACCCACTAATACAGGCAGGTTTTAAGGGCTTTCAGTAAATATTTCATAAATACCTTCAGCTAGTTGATGAAGTAGACATTTATGACGCTATATTATCTGCAACCACTCATCCTTACTTCAAGTTGCGATGGGTGGATATCAACAAAGCGCGGGACTGCATGAGCAAAATGACTTCACTGATAAATGACCCCAGAATTTCTGTCTCGCTATTTCAGTCTTCAGCTGCTACCGATGCTACAGAAGAGGCAAACTCGACGTTGACTAAAGAAGAGTACTTCGGTTTCGAAAAGAAAAACTCATTCAGCAAATGCTTAGTAAACATTCAGGTTATGACGTATCTCAACGACAGCGAAAAAAACAGTGGAGGCTTGAAACGGCATCCTCTTCTTCTAAAAACGTTTCTTCGTTTAACACAACTTTGCCGTCTTCTGCCCCGGTCAAGAGGTTGTTCTCTCATGCTGGCTTAACGTTAATCCCCCATAGAAATAAACTTAGCAACAAAACTGTTGAATAGTTAATATTATTGCGCTCTAGCAAAAACATTTGATTGTTCGGTCCAAGTTTTGAGTTTTTCGACAATATTTTCATTGTGTGAGTTCCTTATGAGAATTTAGAGTTTAAGAGGAGCAAAATTTATTCATGACTTTTATTCATTTTAATATAACATGTTATCAACAGAAAATAACGAACTTCGTTTAGGAGTGTGAAAACTTCGTCTAATATAATGTTACTTCAGCTGAAAATTAAATTTTTATAATAATAAAATATGAAGGTCCCCTATTTTCAAGGATATGAAACATAAAAATTATCCTTGTTTGTTTCTAAACTTTTCACGTTACAAGATTAAAGTCAATAGTGTTTTACCTCTGCAGCAGTTGCAAAGGCGTTTCAGCAGGGGAGAAAGCATTTTAGAGAAACAAAAATAAAGACATTCGTGCTGGAGGTCATGACTGAGGCCTCCTTAGAGAGAGATGGAAGGAGAAAACGGATGAATAAAGTCTATTTTTATAGAAAAACTAAACCTACAACAGACTCGATCAACCAACATTGGTTATGCTGAGTTAGGTAGCTAGATCAAATTTCCGTCAAGAAATGCTATATTCATAAGGCACGCTGACAAGAACAAACAGTATTAGCGTGCTTTCTTTGGTGCAGCTCAGAAATCCTATTTATTTCTCCAAAGAACGCAGTCTTTGAGGTTCAAAGAAAGGCAATTTCCTTTGTCGTATCCCCAGGGGGCTTCTTATGGAATGCATTTCAAAGGAATGTACAGTGGGAGGAAGCAAGTATTTGCAAACAGAGTTTTTTTGAATTTTTTGTTTAACCAAGTAATAAATACACATGATTTTTTATTTATAACTTTATACAGATACATAATACTCATATGTAGAAAAAAATATAAATATATTTCAACATGTGTAAATAACATATTTATATTAATGGGTGAAAAAGTAATTGTACAGTACAGCAAAATACACATTTTAAATTTTACACCATTTAAATTGTTGTAATATTTTGAATTAATCAAGTAAAATATTCTCAAATGTTGCAATAATGTTAACAGTAGAGTTACAATGAACTTAAAAAATAGCAGCAGATCATTTAGCATTTGATGTCCGTACGATAAAATTATCATCTAGGCAGGAGGCAAAGAATTGACTAATTCGAAAAAAACTGATTGATAAGCTCTAGAAGGAAAGTAAATGCTACAGGAAGATGGCTGACAATCTAGATATTCCATTCACTACTATCAGTTTATTCATTGTAAGGTATAAAAAACACAAACCAGTAGATAACCAGATGAGAACAGGTTCTCTAACAAATATTTTTCCAAGGTTAGTAAGGAAATTAATGCGTTAAATTGAACAAAATCCAATGGTTACCCGTGAAGAGTTGCAGGATGATCTCCGTTTATTTAGAACTTTTGAAACTAAACGGGCATTAAGCAACAAAATTCACAAGAATAATCTGAAGTCGCGCTCCTCTCGTAAAACTTTACTTCTAATGAAAAGACATAGAGATGCCAGGTTAGAATTCGTTTGGGAACATCAGGAAAAGGAAAAATCGTATTAGGAGCATGTGCTAGGACAAACCCAAAATTGAGTTGTTTGGGCATAATTCTCGAAACCATGTGAGGAGAAAAAATGGTGAAGCCTTCAACTCAAAGAACACCTTTCCAAATGTCAAGAACATTATTTCACATCATGGTTTAGAGATGTTTCTCTGCGAAAGACCTGGTAAAATATCAGTAATTGACGGTAGAATGAATGCCGCACTATATCAAGATATTTTAGAAGCAAACCTAATGCATTAAACATAATTTAATGCTTGTTGAGAAACTTGAACTTCCTCCAGATTGGATTTTTCAACAGGATAATGATCCTAAGCACAAAACGAAATATACGAAGGAATGGTTGGCTGATAATAGTGTATATGCTCTGAAATGGCCTAGTCAGTCCCTGGATCTGAATCCCATATAGATTCTGTGGACGTACTTAAAAATTTAAATAAATTCGAGAGCACCAACAAACATTACAAATCGGAAGGCCACATACCGGGAAGACTGGGACAAATGCCAATTAAAGTTTGCAAAGCAACTACACGAAGAGATTTGTTACTGTTAAAGCAAATAGAAACTATTCTGGAATGAATTAAATGTTGAAGCAATATGAATTTATTTTGTACTATACGATTACTATTTTCACCCTTTAATATGGAAAAATATTTTTTACGCCTGTTGAAATATATTTGTTTTTTTATGGATGATTATTATGCATCTGTATAAAGTTATATATATATATATATATATATATATATATATATATATATATATATATATATATATATATATATATATATATATATATATATATATATATATATATATATATATATATATATGAAAATTGTGTCTATTTATTACTTGATTATATAAAAAAATTTAAAAAATAACGTGTACGAATACTTGTTTCCCCCACTGTACCTAAATTATGTCAGTATAAATATACTGTATTTGATGAAATTCTTTTGCGGATCGTAATCGATCAGCTATTATGAAAACAATGTAGAACAGTATAGGCAAGATATTACGAAACTGTATTTATGTTTCTTTTTAAAATGAAAAAATAGTAATTGGGAGTAAAATTATATTTCTACCCTTTTCCACTCTTTTTTCCGTGTGATTTAACAGCAGCAGAGGTCGAATCAAATTTTTAGACAATAATAATTGTTAATCCTGCTGCTTGAAATTCTAGTGTTTCAAAAGCTAGTTTCCCGTACGACAGTACAGTGCACGTACACTTTAAAATCGCGCCAAGATTATATCTCTAGAGGAATCATATCTTAATATCTATTAATCTCATTCAATTTACAAATACCTTGTTACTTCAAAATGTAAATTTCATTTTAAGGAGAAGTATTTACTAAAATATTTATATACATTTCATGTCATTAGCATTTCCTGCGTTCAAGCAGTGTGGTTTCGGTGGTCTGCATGGACTCAATCATTGAACTCAATCTTGCACTCAATCTGATTAAATACAAGTGATAAGTTGTGTAAGGAAGCAAAAAAAATTATTTAGTTCTCTTCATATAGTATTGACTTAGTAGTCGCTTTGTTAGCCTATTTTGCAGTGATGATTACTCACAACTTTATGCTGATTCGTTATTTAAAAATGTTTGTTTTGATAGAGAGTGGTAAATGTTGTTGTGTTGTCTAGTGCGTACGTTTTTTTCTGAGTGCAATATTTTTCAGCGAAAGTATACTAGCTATTTGTGCTACTTATTGAAGTGCCATTTTGGTCTACTCACTATTACTGTCAAACTATTGGTGGTGCATCGCTGATTAGATTGTTTGAATACATAATTGCGAATGACATATATAACGACTCCTCAAATAAGTGCAGAGTGGGAGTATTTAAAAAACATTTCTAACGAAGGGCGAAAATGTAACGTCTGTAACACAAACTCTTCCCCTAAAGGTAAAAGAACAACATCAATACGTAACCACTTGAAATCTATGTGTTCAATACTTTCAGAAAAATAAAAGAAAGTTCTCTAACGGAACAAAATATTGTACTGTCACAGGTGCCGTTGACAAATGAAGAGGTAAGCAGCAGACATTAGTGACCTGTTTTGAGAAAAGAAAATCGTGGAAGAAAATGATGAAGGACCAAAATAACTGGATGCGAAAATTGCAGAAGGGATCAGTGCTAAACAACCTGCCCTTTTATCATGCGGAGGACAGTGGCTTTGAACGTCTTGTGGAACCAGAGTTTCTACGATAAGAATTGAAAAAAAGAACTTTTACAGAGACAAGACTTGTCATGATCTAAGCTGTTGTCAGATATGAGTGCAAGGCTTGATAAATTACTGCACTACGACCTTATACTGATCTCAATAACCCTTCAGTCCCAACCCTCAAATTTCTCTTGGACCTGCACCGACAATAAATATATTTTCCGGACTCGTCTTACCCGAAATGAGTGTCTGAGGGGATAAGGAAAGGTAGAGTAACCCAACAGGATAAATGACATAGGGATGAGTTTTTATACATATATGTTTTAAGAAACACCAAAGTAATGTAATTCGGTCTCACGACAATGTGAGCCTCCTGTAATATTTCAACCACCAGTACGCGAGCATAGTGGTTGAAATATTACAGGTCTTGGTATGTGATGCTTCGGTCCTCTGCTTCTTAGCAATGAGTACGGTGACGAATCTTGAGTTGAGGAGAACTTGGAGAGGCCGATGAGGAGTCATGGTGAAGATGTTAACTTGTAAGCGGTGGGGAGAAGTTTGACTTCGAAAGCACTTGGTAGTTAATGTTCTGAAACAGAGCATGTTAGCCTCGTTATATAGGGCGGTTGGCTGGGTTCTGCTGCCTTAGCGGGACTGCTTACTGGTCGACGTTCGCTTTCGGTTGTAAAAGACCCTAGCTTCATCACTGTATTCACTTCCGTTATCCTTTTCGCTTATTGGTCGACGTGGAACTTCCATTTGCAACGAAAACTAGCCTCGTCGCTGGAGTTACTTGCAGTGTGAGCCATGCGATTCACAATCTGTTAGGCATCGCAACTTTTCTTGATTCGAGATACAAAGGAAAATTCTTGGAACCACATGCACATAAAAGGTGTATTGTAAGTTTAGGGTATATATGAAGAAATAAGGAACCAAGAGGGAGAAAAAGGATCCAAACACACCGGATTGTGGGTTCCAGAACCAGTTTTAACAGCCATACTGCCTCAATTCAGACACGAGTTCGAATTCTCAGAATGCATTCGTGTTCTTCTTTAACAACGCTCTAGAAGTTAACAATTGACATTGCAACAAAAATAATACAATAAAAAATATTACATTATTTTAATATTAACAAAATTTAGATTATAAAAATAATATAATTTTGTAAATCGATTCGTGTAGAAGTAATCTTACAAGATAATTCTTCCATGCATTATAGAAATCAACAATTAACATTGAATTAACAACGAAACCAGAATATTTTTAAAAATATCTTTATGTTCCTGTAATTAAACGAAATAATTATTCCGTGTAATTAAACAAGATAATTTTTTCATTCAGGTATAATTAGTATAAATTTGATTAAAACATTCTCTGTCTGAGATAAAGTCAACAGAAAAAAAATCATGTTACATTTCGGTTGCCAGTAGCGTTTTGGTAGCATTGTCACTATCTATGGTTGTATCGCAGGTTCAAATCCCCAAGAATGCATTTGGGTTTTTTCGAAGAGTTCACGCAATTTGGGTAGGTTGACTTGTTGTGCCGCAATCCAGCTGGACTCTGATATGAAATCATCTGTGGGGTATGTGCGTGGCCATAGACGTAACCTGTTGAGATGCGTAATTTTAAAGGGGACAGCTTTCTCAGTTGAATGTGCATACATGTGACTTTTTGATGCAGTAGTATTCCACTCTACGTATCGGTTGTATAAAAATTACAGAGTACGTCACTGCTGGATTACTTTTTACGTACCGTACGTGTATGGTAGCAAATGGCTGTATTTATGTGGTCGTTGGAGTGTGAACGAAAAACACATAAGAAAAGAGCTTACTGTTCTTCACCTGTGGCGACAATATGAGATCTAACACCAAATAGTCAAAAAGAGTGTTTTTTATTTGTTAAAATTTGTTGATTCTTTAATGTAATATCAATAATAGCTAAAAAAAACATTTGATGTGTGTACGTTGTGTACTTTAGAAATACATTCAAGCACAAAAATTCTAAAACAGATCATAAGAAAGTAATGACTTTAAATAATCCAATTATGAAAATGACTAAATAAAAAGATAAATAAGTTAGTAAATATTCAATGTATTTTATAATTTGTGCCTTATCACAATTAAGACATTCAAATACATGACATAACTTTAAAACAGAGAAAAACTTGAACAAAGACTTGATATCTGATTCATACTATGATGAACCTACGTATTATTCTTCGATATATAAAAAAGAAGTGACTAATAAGTATACACATGAAATGTCCTTGAAACACTTCAAAAATATATTTAGATGTAAGTATGAAGGTTTAAAAACGGCTATAAATAATAAACGCTTGGAATACCTTTTCTCTCAAATTACAGTTACTGGTCTTGGCATTTCCGTGAAAAATTTTGCAACAGAAGTAAAGTCCATTATTAAGAAACAAAAGTTTGATAGTATGAAAGTGCAACTAAATCTAAAGATACAATTTTATAAGGTGAGAGTTGAAAATATAAAAGAATACCATGAAGCATGGTTTAACTCTGTAAAATTTATCAACGTGTCGAAGAAATTAATGGAGATCGAAAATTTATGCAAAGAAGTTATCAAAAAAGATGAAGAATATACAATAAATTCATCAGGGTGGATAATTGATAAGTTATTAGATTTCAGCATGATCATGGTCGAATATAATCCAATTCAAGGATCTAGTTACATTGAATAACCTGCAAAATTTTGAATCCTATATTATAAACTTATCATTCTAAAAAATACTGATAATGAGTGTTTTGCATTGTGTGTGACAAAATGTTTGTACAGAGACGAAAAAAATGGTCAAAGAATTACGTAGAAACTGAAAGTAGTACCAAAAAAATTAGATTCTATAGACATAAATTTCCCTGCAAAATAAAAACATCAGCAAATTCTAAGAACACAATGATATATCTATAAACGTATACAGTTTTAATAATAAGGAAAAGTTAAGCACACATAGGATAACATAAACTAGAAATAAAGATGGTTTTTAATAACAAATGAGAATATAAGTCATTATATGTATATTAATGAAATTTTCAAGCCCTTTCATTAAAACAGGATCATTACAAAGAACATATATGCCATAATGACTCCGAACGTTTAGAAGAGAACATTTATTAGATAATCATATAGAATAATAGACGAAGAAACAGAGAGATTTTGTGTATTGTTAAAACAAAAAGTTAAAATGTATGTATCACTAGATAAATTTCGAGAATATCAAAGTACAACAGTGTGTTATGTGGGTGAAGAAGAATTTACTAAACAAAATGATAAATGTAGAGATCATAACCGCCTCACTGGCATATTCCGAGGAGATGCTCATCTAAAGCGTAACTTCAAAATAAAGGATCCTGATTACATGCCAGTATTTTTACATAGTTTATCGAAGTACGATGCTCACTTGTTCATAAAAGATCTAGGAGCGAGACTTAGAAAATTAAATACTATTCCAAAAAGTGATCAAGAATATATCAGGTTAACTCATTCAATAATAGTGGATTCATATAAGTGTAAAAAATCAGGAAGATATGAAGACATAACGAGGGACTTGCGAATCTTCGCTACTTTTAGATTTACGCTACCATCTTTAGATAAATGATCGGAAAATATAATGGAAGACAATGAGTTATCAAAATACTTACCAAATAGAGAAAAATTTTAGTTAATTAGCAAAAAAAGTAATTATCCGTACATATACGTTAATATTTATGAAAAAATGTATAATGAAGGTTTAGGATCTAGAAGGGAATTTTACTGTCGATTCAATAATAACCACATAACGGAGGATGAACATCAACATGCATTAAATGTTTGAAAAGCGTTCAATTGTAAAACATTCATAAGCTACCATCATTTATATCTTAAAGTCGATACATTATTGCTAGCTGATGTATTGGAGAACTTTAGAGGAATGTGTTTGAAAACTTATTCACTTGATCCAGTGCATTATTTTACAGCACCTGGATTGTCATTCGATGTACTACTGAAGCATTTAATTATTGGGTTGATATTCAAATCTCGTTCCTTGCATAATTACGGCATCAATCACATCTAGACATCTCAATCATGCACAGGCACTTTAATGAAACACAGGCACCAGAAGTAAGGTAAGCGAACAGGAGGAAAGACAATAGTCATACTCACAGTTTCCAATTACAAACACTAATAATTTGACTTGAATTACACAATAATTATATGATTCTTGGCATACAAAAATTATTTAACTTGTGGTTCACAGAAATATGGCTTGAGATACGTAATTACTACATGACTCGAGGTAAAAACATACTTCAGAACTCCTGCTATGTAACACGTATATGATTTGTGGTACATAATCCTTACATTTATCAAAGTACACAGAAAGCAATGAATCTCAGTATGCACTCTATGGCACACAGTACACAGTAATGTGACTCATGCACCAGCATAATTATACGACTAGTGGTGAATAATACCATGACTTCCAATAATTATACGTTTCATGGTGAAAAATTATTGTATGAATGGAGCACAATAATTATATGATTCACATCACACAATTTCACTCAGGGTACACACCAGTCGCAGACACTCACACCCGTGCACTAAAGGCACGTAGCTATAAAAAAATTCATACTCCTGCAGGAAATGTGTTTTCATGTGCGGTTCACTCATGCGATAAAAACTGAAGATATGTGTTCAAGTGTTTCTCAAAAAATAATAATCAATAAACATAAAGACCAAAATGCTCATTTATAACCTCACAGTGTTTGCTAATTCTATCGAAATTTACCCTTTCGATAGGATTAATTAAAGTAGTTTTTGAACTTATGTAGTTATACAGAGGAGAACTAGGAATAAGCAGCAAAAACTACCAACGTCGTTAGACGCAGATGAATAGCAAGAATGAGTTTCCGCGCCGTCATGTTCGGAGGCGAAAGAGTTTCCACGCTGTCGTGTTTGAAGGTTACGTGCCGGTATCAAGTCACAAAGCTTCACCATATCACATTCGAGTAGTTTATTCAGACTGTAAGGATTCGGTCCAGTGTGGAGCGGAGGTCGTCGGGCTGCGTGCTGATGTGGATGCTGATATTGCTCCATCTTCGGCTAAACGTGACTTTCTACTTTTTCCTTGCTTTTACCCCCCTATATTGTGTGTTATTGAATAAAAAAAATTCATTTTTTGTGCTGCCTAGCACAAATTGTCTATCACGTACTCCATATATAACTGGTTTATCCAGAACTACAAATAAATAACTTAAAATTTGACCAGTGTCCAATTTTAAATAAACTTACTTAATTAGGAGTGAATTCGTCTAGTAACGAGAGCGTTTGAAAAAACATTCTCAACCTTGAATTCCACTCCGTATCAAACAAAACAAACAATCTTTATTTCCAATCGAGTACACAGTACATATACATTAGTACATTGGTTTTTCAAATTCTTAAGGTTAACATTCTAAGAGTAAGGGCGATGGTGAGCTCCATGCGACGATCCCGGTAGGTTGATGGGCGTCTTTATGGGCGTATCATGCTGAAATACACTTCTGTTAAGTTCATTATTAGCAGAATAATTAATCTACTAACTTTCTACAGGAGAAGCTAATTGGGTGAGTGTAATCAACTTCGGGATAGCGACGGACGAACTCTTGCTGTTGAATAAATACTCGCAATCGACGGTAGGTTACTGGTCGGTAATTAGAGATCCTGCCTATACATATAGAAATAATAGCAATATGATCTCAGGATTCCGCCAGGTTTCATAATAAGTCTTCACTTGAGCGGTAGGAAAAAGTGAGAGGCTATGGATCGTGCGTCGGTAATCTTTGAGCACGTTCAAAAGGAACGCATCATCTGCCCCCTCTACAGCTGGAGCTCAGCGTGCGCTGCCTAGTATTCCGGTTGAACGCAGTTCCGGTGGTGGAAGACTGACATTCCGGCTATAGACCCCAGGAGACTGACGAACCTCGAGGGTGGGGGGTGCTGAGGTTAGCTGTTCTCTCCAGCTTTCTATCGTTAATGTTCTGGCCCTTGCAGACCTTAGGGTTTTTAAATGTCAATTTAGTTACTTGGCACGAGGCCAGTTTCTATTGGAAGGATGGCTTAAAATCTTAACCAGAACGTTGTGAACTTTTAAGAATTGTTAAAAAATTACCCCGTTAAATTGAAGCAGTTTGTCGCGGAAGTCCAAGTTAAGCGACTAGCTTGCAATTTAATCATAGTGAACGTTTCAGTTGTTGACGGTAAACTCGTTAAAATGAATTGTTTTTAAAAATCCGTTGAATATAAAGAAAATATTTAATTGGTAGTTGATTTAAAGTAAATAAATTAACTTAAAACCTTGATTTTTATTTCAGAAGTTTTGTGTACATTTGTGGGCGTGCGAATTCGCGACAACTCTTTGATTCTTCATTGTAATCAAATAATGATAAAGTATTGAATAATACCAGTTACACACCATAAACTTTGTATATCTTGCTTATTTGCAAAACATACCTTCTTTCTCCATAGCAAAGGAGGGTTTTGATGTTGTTTTATAAAATATTTAGACATTATTTAAGTTTTTTAGTTCATCTATTTTGTGGCATTACAAATGACAGATTCATAAAAAAAGAAGGCAAAAAAGGCCGTAATGAAAACAGAACTTATTTAATAGAACGTGTATTGGAGCCTACACCTGTAGTTTTGTCTCCCGCACATGAGGCACAAAACACAGCGACTCATCCATGCCTTGTTCGATTCTAATAATCCCAAACCCTGCATTTCAGGACCTGTGCATGATTTATATTTAACGAGAATGGGATGAGTACAGTGAGAAATTCACAAGCCACATGAATTCTAGCACTAATGTGCTTCTTTCAGGATTCAAATCGTTGCTAGAAAATGGAATATAAATTTAGTGGCTGTATACATACATATATATTTGATACATAATATAAGCCATGCTCTTCTTTATGAACAGTTGTTTCTGCTCTAAATGTAATTGTTATGTGTTTTTTTTTCTAAATTCTGTATCACATATATTAAAAGGACGAAGTTATATATAACTTCACAAAATCTTGAATGAATATCGTTCTCAAGGGCCTATCTAGTCCTCGGGGGGGGCAGGGGGTGATCTCCCCATCCCCTCCGCCATACCAGTTGTGTCGGACACTCAAACCAGATGTGAATTGAACCTTGCTGGAAAAGATCTACTGTTATATTCTTGCTGAGAATCGTATACTGAAATCAGTTCGAGCGCATCTTTTCAGGTGATATGTTCCAAAATTGTTTGCAGAAGGATGACGCTTCTGATATATATTTAATTAAGTAAAGACATAAGAATTACGTGGCAAGTAAAATTTAAAATACCATAATCATAGCAACACAATAAAAAAATATTGCCGCGCGTGCCATCTTCGTACAAGAGCCAGACTATACCTCTATAATTAACTCCATTTGTGAGTTACGGCGTGTTGTCTTCTCTGTTTTAAAGTTTATCCATGCGAGCTAAAATACCCTTAATTCATGTGTTTTTCATAAGTCATCTTTAAGCTTTCATCCTCATTAAGTTTTCAATAGACTGTTAGACTGCTTGACTCGTTGTTTGTTTGACTGCTTGACTACTTGATTGCTTGGGTCTCGCTAGCTTTCGCTTTTTTACTCTGTTTTAAAACGACAAGCTCATGGGTCGTTTTCCATAGTTTTCCAGTTTTTTCGAAGAAATTAGTTTTCTGTGACTCAATTAACGTTTTTCATCCGTGTAATGATTTACGTTTCTCCCTAAACCGAACATAAACAACAACAAGTTTATTAAAACCATTAGCAGATTAACTTATAACTTTTAATCAACCTTCACAGAACTTGTATGGTAACCAAGCTGCATTCTCATTCCGGTACAAGAACTTCTTCCGAAATGAAGATGTTTTAATTTTTGTGTCTTATGTATGATAAATGCTTTTAGGTTACACATGAAGGATTTATTTATTTATTTTAAAACAAATTTAAGCCTTTTCTTTAATTTTACAGAAATCTTTGAGCCTCTATTTTTTCCTGGGCTTAATTAGCATAAACTGTGCTGTACGAACAATCGATGTCGAGCAATTTCTGCAATTATAGTCTGCACTGACGAGGATTTCATTATTTCTCCCTGACATTAATGCCAACAGCTTGCAGTCAGGTCGATGGAGCATACCATTAGAATTGTTTATAATTTCACGGCAGCGTCTATTCAGATGTCGTTCGAACTTTCCGTTCGCTGACCAAAACCATGTGAATCTCACTTGCATACCTCCTGGACACTAAACCAGAGTTCCCATTAAGCCACCTGAAATTGGATTACATGACAGCAAAAAATTGCTCTTAAACTTAATGCTGTCGAAATTTAACTTTTTTGTTTACTCGTTACACTATGTACGTACCGAGTTATGCTAAGTTTTATTATAAGTTTTAAACAAAGTTTGTCGGCACCTCAGTCTAAAATTTTTGTGCCCAAGACGAATCGAAATTAACCTTGTCAGGCTGTAAATTTCGTAAAAGAGGAATTAGTCCCTGTTGATGTTTCAAAATTTAATACATTGGCGAGTATGAATAACTCGCACACGTAAAACCAAGCGGATTAAGATTCGCCGAAAGAAGTTAAACACATACAGTAACCATCACGACACAGCCGCGAATGGTCGTGCGAGATAGGTGCTCAAGTACGTGAAGTGTAAGAGTTCTATCTTACGAAACGTACCAATCACGCCGAATAACGTGAATACTTTAACTACTGACCGAATAATTACCGAAGTGATTTAAAGTGTCTACCGTTAAAGTTTAACCGAAATATTTAGAACAAACAAGATATCTAGACAACAAGCAAGCTATTTGGTAACAAGCACCACATTGGAATAAGCCCCTCATCGGAAAACAAGCTGCCCTCGTAGACCGCATACCAGCAAGGTAACCGCAGCGCGTCGACCACCCGCTTAGACCTCTGAGTCCGAGCCAGTGAACAAGCCCAAGGAAAACCATTCCTACACGACTACAATCAGCTGCTATTATCTACTAGTAATACTACCATCATCTCCTGCTATCACCTATTGTTATTTATATCATTACTGTCTACTGCTCTACTCANATATAAATCATGCACAGGTCCTGAAATGCAGGGTTTGGGATTATTAGAATCGAACAAGGCATGGATGAGTCGCTGTGTTTTGTGCTTCATGTGCGGGAGACAAAACTACAGGTGTAGGCTCCAATACACGTTCTATTAAATAAGTTCTGTTTTCATTACGGCCTTTTTTGCCTTCTTTTTTTATGAATCTATTTGTAATGCCACAAAATAGATGAACTAAAAAACTTGAAATAATGTCTAAATATTTTATAAAACAACCTCAAAACCCTCCTTTGCTATGGAGAAAGAAGGTATATTTTGCAAATAAGCAAGATATACAAAGTTTATGGTGTGTAACTGGTATTATTCAATACTTTATCATTATTTGATTACAATGAAGAATCAAAGAGTTGTCGCGAATTCGCACGCCCACAAATGTACACAAAACTTCAGAAATAAAAATCAAGGTTTTAAGTTAATTTATTTACTTTAAATCAACTACTAATTAAATATTTTCTTTATATTCAACGGATTTTTAAAAACAATTCATTTTAACGAGTTTACCGTCAACAACTGAAACGTTCACTATGATTAAATTGCAAGCTAGTCGCTGAACTTGGACTTCCGCGACAAACTGCTTCAATTTAACGGGGTAATTTTTTAACAATTTATTAAAGTTCACAACGTTTTGGTTAATATTTTAAGCCATCCTTCCAACAGAAACTGGCCTCGTGCCAAGTAACTAAATTGACATTTAAAAACCCTAAGGTCTGCAAGGGCCAGAACATTAACGATAGAAAGCTAGAGAGAACAGCTAGCCTCAGCACCCCCACCCTCGAGGTTCGTCAGTCTCCTGGGGTCTATAGCCGGAATGTCAGTCTTCCACCACCGGAACTGCATTCAACCGGAATCCTAGGCAGCGCACGCTGAGCTCCAGCGGTAGAGGGGGCAGATGATGCGTTCCTTTTGAACGTGCTCAAAGATTGCCGACGCACGATCCATAGCCTCTCACTTTTTCCTGCCGCTGAAGTGAAGACTTATTATGAAACCTGACGGAATCCTGAGATCATATTGCTATTATTTCTATATGTATTGGCAGGGTCTCTAATTACCGACCAGTAACCTACCGTCGATTGCGAGTATTTATTCAACAGCAAGAGTTCGTCCGTCGCTATCCCGAAGTTGATAGCACTCACCCAATTAGCTTCTCCTGTAGAAAGTTAGTAGATTAATTATTCTGCTAATAACGAACTTAACAGAAGTGTATTTCAGCATGATACGCCCATGAAGACGCCCATCAACCTACCGGGATCGTCGCATGGAGCTCACCATCGCCCTTACTCTTAGAATGTTAACCTTAAGAATTTGAAAAACCAATGTACTAATGTATATGTACTGTGTACTCGATTGGAAATAAAGATTGTTTGTTTTGTTTGATACGGAGTGGAATTCAGGGTTGAGAATGTTTTTTCAAACGCTCTCGTTACTAGACGAATTCACTCCTAATTAAGTAAGTTTATTTAAAATTGGACACTAGTCAAATTTTAAGTTATTTATTTGTAGTTCTGGATAAACCAGTTATATATGGAGTACGTGATAGACAATTTGTGCTAGGCAGCACAAAAAATGATTTTTTTTATTCAATAACACACAATATAGGGGGGTAAAAGCAAGGAAAAAGTAGAAAGTCACGTTTAGCCGAAGATGGAGCAATATCAGCATCCACATCAGCACGCAGCCCGACGACCTCCGCTCCTCACTGGAGCGAATCCTTACAGTCTGAATAAACTACTCGCATGTGATATGGTGAAGCTTTGTGACTTGATACCGGCACGTAACCTTCAAACACGACAGCGCGGAAACTCTTTCGCCTCCGAACACGACGGCGCGGAAACTCATTCTTGCTATTCATCTGCGTCTAACGACGTTGGTAGTTTTTGCTGCTTATTCCTAGTTCTCCTCTGTATAACTACATAAGTTCAGAAACTACTTTAATTAATCCTATCGAAAGGGTAAATTTCGATAGAATTAGCAAACACTGTGAGGTTATAAATGAGCATTTTGGTCTTTATGTTTATTGATTATTACTTTTTGAGAAAGACTTGAACACATATCTTCAGTTTTTATTGCATGACTGAACCGCAAATGAAAACACATTTCCAGCAGGAGTAT
>VCRD01004205.1:0-10547 GCA_006783055.1 Trinorchestia longiramus
AGGCATGAACTGCAGGAACACCAGAGGCATGAAGTGCTAGCGGAGGTCTGGTTTATTATTAGCGTGCAAGAAGCGGACGGTGGCCGCACAAGGCTGCTAACTTGGGTCTGAGGGGGCGCAGTTCCCAGTGCCTCGTGTGGGGGCGCCGTGCTGCTCGCTCCTCAGTTCTGTTCTCTCAGTGCCTCTCTTCTGGTGCTCAATTGTGTGGACCACGCAGCCCTGGTGGTGTGGTGTGTGGTGAAGTGTGGTGTGTGGTGAAGTGCGGTGTGTGGTGAAGTGCGGTGTGTGGTGTGTAGTGAAATGCGGTGCTCACACGGTGTATGGCTTGCTGGCACCCTGTGTTATGTGTCCTAGTGCCCGTAGTGCGCCTTGGCTTGATGTCTTAGTGTGTCTTGGCTTGAATGTCAGATAGCTGTTCCACGTTTCAGTTTCGTCTTGGTTATAGAAAAGTTTTTACAGTTCATCTGCACCCTTGTTATATACCAGGTCGTAACCACCACCATAGAATCAGACCAGAGCTGGTGGTTGCAGAGCATTGCCTGCACGCTGCCATGGCAGACCCGTCAACTGCATAACAAAACATACATCACGACCGTGACTCTCTACTTCCGTGTAAGGAACAACCAAGCAAAGGCTTTCCAATTGTTAGTAATGAAAACGACAGGAAAGTGTGTTGAAGTTCTCTTTGAGAAATATTATAGCAATATTTTAGGTCTTCTCGTTTCTGTTGTAACGGAAGATGAAATGAAAGTTGCTCATTTGCTTATAAATTGAAAAATCTGAGTTATTCAGATCGTCGATTGCGTAAGTAAAGATTTTTTGGCTACTGCGATTTTAGGTGTTTTAGTGCAGAGTTTGGGTGTCTGCTGCTGGTTTTAGGAGTTGATTTAGTTGCCGTCAAATAGACCTGTTTCACTTGAATTGAGTCCACCTATGTAAATGTGCTCATTTCCAAGGGAAACAAGCGATTCAATCTAGCGCTGTAGTTTATACGGGCGGGTGGTGTTCAATGTACGGGTGTAATCATCGCTTGCCAATCAATAGTAGCCGTCCAATTCAGGAAAAGCAGCATCCGCTAAAAATGGGGGTATTTCTGCTGGTAAAATATTGGATGCCCTAGGCGATGTGAACTGGAGGTGACCATCAAACTACGGGTGATGGCATAGGGGGAGAATGTGTACATCACGGAAATCTGTGGAAATGAACTGATGCAGAGAGACTGGAGCAACTGGTGTGCAGGTGTTCAGCTCAACTGTTGTGGCTGTGGCACTGAGTACGTGTGGTCATGTGACACACTGGACGTACTTCACAATTTCTGTTCAGTGAGATGACCACTAGAAAAGAGACTGGCAAAGAGTCCATGATTCTGAGCAGTGCAGTTAGTGTAGGTGAGAGCAGTCACCCGGGACTGCACAGGCCTGGTCACTCGGCACGTCCGGATGAGCGGATGCGCGCAGTTGCTGCTGCCGGACACGGGCAGCATAATCCTGCCCCCCTTCCCCCTCCAGCCCCACGCAGTCCCATCCAACTCACTGTCCTACTTCACATGTGCACACATGACTGTTTCGCCTTCTATCATACGAACGTTGATTTCAAATAACTCAAGATGTGTAAAATATTGAATACTAGATAGTTCCCGTGGAAATTTCACGGTTTAGATTTGACCAATTTGAAGTTATTATAAAGACGAATGTTTTGAAGATTCGCAACCAATTATTGTGTTGTAAACAAATATTTTTCATGAGTATTTATAAAACTTCCATTCTGTATCTTATCGACCGATAAGATGGCCTAGATTGTACTCATGGAAATTCCACGGTTTAAAAGTGGTTAAATTAGGAATCTATGAAAGGATATACATTTTTCAGTTTTACCCGTAGTACTATCAGAATCTAACTATTTTTCATAGATATATACAAAACTTTCATTTTATATCTTATCTACCGATAACATGGCCGTGTAGCAGAAGAAGGCTAATAACGGAAAAAATGGCGTAGTTGATAGTAATCCGTCGCCTTTGGTATCCACACTACAATGCATATAATACATGTGTACCCGTTCTGATTTCAGTTTAATTATTTATCTTCAGTGCTAAATAGGAAGTAATGGGACGGACACACACAGATAGAGATGGAGATACACTGTGTATTATGTAATTAGAGTGTGAAGCGGCTTCTCTCTAGCACGAACATTACACCTCGACAAACGTATTTCTGCAACGGTGTCATTTTTACGCCGTTATTTAATGTAATGAAACCAGTCATACGTGCCGAGTGATATTGTTTCACTGCAATTGTTTTGTACTACGAATCATAAAATTATTGTGGAACGTTAGTCAGGTTATAAATCATGAAAAATTACATTTGTGAGTGTGGCTGTTACCCTTCCACCTTCTATTGTGCCTTACTCCTTGTGCATGTGCGTGATTGACGTCTGACGGAATAGAATCTGAGAAGTAACCCAAGAACTGACCACTCTGCTTTTTCCTGTTGCCTCAATCTATTGTATGCTGAAGGACTGGTATTAGGTAGATAATCTGATGTTAAGCACCTGCACTAGGTAGATCATCTGAAGTAAACGACTTGTACTAGGTAAATCATCTAAAGTAAAGGACTTGTACTAGGTAGATCGTCTGAAGTAAAGGACTTGTACTAGGTAGATCATCTGAAGTAAAGGACTTGTACTAGGTAGATCATCTGAAGTAAAGGACTTGTATTAGGTAGACCATTTGAAGTAATAGGCTTCTACTACTTAGATCTTATTGATGAAAATCAGCAATAATTCTAAGTTTAGCGTTACGTTTGTCCGACCTATGTTTTGCATGAACAGTTCAGTACCTGTACTAGTGTTGGTTGGTGAAAGATATTCTTGTTACTATGCCTTCAACTCGTGTGAATCCTGCTTGTCAACCCCGAAGACCTGCACCTCAGAATTCCTTCTCAACTTCGAAACGGGTTTAATTTTTTTCTTATTCTTAAGGCTTGGTGGTTGATGTTTGTTCGCTTCGCTTCCTTCTCGTTTTTATTGGGATGTCCAGGCGTCAGAATAGGGGCTTTAATCATTATTATACAGTAGAATTCCTTTGAACCGGCACTCGCTGGCCACGTTTTATATATTTATTCATTGAGTTTTTTCTTCTTTAACTGCTTTAAGCGATTGATATTGTCTTCCTTTTATGTCTAGCGTGTCTATGAATTGTTTGTGGTTACTTGGGGGATGTTAACCGGCAACTGCCAAGTCCCATGGGTGCCGGTTAAAAAGACTTCTACTGTATTCCAGTTGCTGACTTATTTTGTGGCTGCTTGTCAAAGTGTAACTAGTGCTTCAAGACCTAATTTTATGATGAATTTGAGCCTGAGAATCAATGCTCGTCGTGACGGCGCGGGACCGAGGTGTCACGGAGAGTTGTGTGCTTCAGGATGTGCTTATTTAGCTGCCACCAATTCTTAGCAATGGCTGACATCAAACTCAGTGTGTCTCGATCTTAAGTTTCTCTCCCTTTTCAGAATAATTCCTACTTTTTATTTTAGTTCTTCATGTTAAAAACAATTCTGTGATATAAAAGAGTGCCTTACTTCGTTCTTGTTCACTTTATATGCGCTGTGTGTGAGGTAAATATTTACCTCGTGAAGATATTTTACCTTTGAGCCGACTCTCATTTCTTGTAAGTTAATTTCGTGAGTTAATTTTAATTGCACCTGGGAGTTCATAGTCATTGCCAGCTAGTGCATGACCAGAACTGAAGAAATATCGTTGATTGAGGCGTGAATGAACGCGGTACGTTCTTTATCGCATCAAATTACTCGTGTTGTTCTCTGGAAAAGTCAAACACATTTTTGTTATCTATTTTAGCAGTTGCACATGTCGCCGTCCATATCCATAGACGTGTAAATTTGCTCACCAAAAACTTCGATGAACATTCTGCCCTCTTAGCTGGTCTACTAGCTGCTCAAAACAACTCCTGTTCTGCCCCAGTCTCTCCTGTGCTACACCTGAGAAGACATTTGCCAGCATGAGTTTGACTTGAACACGGCCACCGTCTGACAACTAGCTCCTGTAGAGCTCTGCTGCACGCCTTCTGATCAGACCTGAACTCCCCTCCGTGCCCACTGCCTTGTTTTCTCAAAACTCGAGCAGTCACCAAGACCTCTGTGAGGAATAAAAGAAACGGCTTGGCTACGCGAGTACCGTTTCTCACGTCAGTGACCCGAGTCCTCGACTTGTGTGCACAATTTGCTTAATATTCTTCAAGTTACTGTTGGACTGCAGGTTCTTGAGTGGATCTGTACTGAAGCTGATCTTGAAGTTACTACTGTACAGCAGACACCGCCAGCTCGAGAGTTGATAATTACTTCTACTATCACCTCGAAATGAAGGCTGCAGTTGGCATCCCTCCGTGCCCTCTGGAGGGTCTCCCTCCTCCTGAGAGCCGACACGTGGTTCTCACGAAGCTTGAGGCGAATGAATACGTGCTGCGCGTGCCACGTGGTGGCAAGTCTGCCGTGTGGAAGATCTTCCTGCACGTGCTTACCATGGGTGGCCAGAAGGTGGACTTCGTGCTCTGCAGGTACTGCTGCGGCCTCTTCATGTACAAGGGGTACGCAAGTGGCACGTCGTCTCTCATGAACCACGGCATCCGTTGCCTCGACCGCCCAAAGCGGCCTGACGAAGGCTCTGATGGGGCAAACGCCAACGTCTTAATCCACGAGGACTGGCCTGAGGCTTTCAAGGAGCAACCGTACTTTTCGCTGGGCTTCCTCAAGAGGTACAAGCAAGGGGACCGACGCCCTCCGTCGCCTTGCATGCCCCTCAAATACGCCGTCCATTTCAAGGTGGAGCCTCCCTCCTATTCACTCGAGGCTTCCCCTCGAAATCTCCACGCTGTGGACTCGCAACAGCTCAACACCAATTTCACGCATGCCAAGACCCATAACAACAATGACATCGTCGTCAATAATAAGAGTCTCCAACCTATCAACATGGTGAAGTACAACCACAACAACAACAACAACAACAACAACGGGCCACCCAAAGTTGTGAAGGCGAACAGCGCCACCCACAGAAACGGGCCAGTTACTCCACACAACAACCACAAAATCAAACGTGAAGTTGTGTCCTCCCCTCAGAAGAGTGACAGGGGTGGGGGATCTGGGGGTCTCCCTGGGGCCCACGCCATCCCCCTCTACACCGCCTTGCACGTCGCAGCACAGAGCTTTGGGGTGCCCATGGAGGTGCTCCTCAAACTGGCAGGTACTGTCGCTGTGGGGTCTTCTACAGCTGTTGTGTCGGGTCTGCTGGAGCTGTAGTGTAGGGTCTGCTGAAGCTGTAGTGTAGGGTCTACTAGAGTGGTAGTGCAGACTGGAGTTGTAGTATAGGGTCTACTAGAGTGGTAGTGCAGGCTGGAGCTGCAGTGTAGGGTCTACTAGAGTGGTAGTGCAGACTAGAGCTGTAGTGTAGGGTCTGCTGGAGCTGTAGTGTAGGGTCTGCTAGAGTGGTAGTGCAGACTGGAGCTGTAGTGTAGGGTCTGCTAGAGTGGTAGTGCAGACTGTAGCTGTAGTGTAGGGTCAACTAGAGTGGTAGTGCAGACTGGAGTTGTAGGATAGGGTCTACTAGAGTGGTAGTGCAGACTGGAGCTGTAGGATAGGGTCTACTAGAGTGGTAGTGCAGACTGGAGCTGTAGGATACGGTCTACTAGAGTGGTAGTGCAGGCTGTAGTGTAGGGTCTACTAGAGTGGTAGTGCAGGCTGGAGCTGTAGTGTAGGGTCTACTAGAGTGGTACTGCAGGCTGGAGTTGTGTCGGGTCTACTTGAGCTGTAGTGTAGGGTCTACTGGAGCTGTAGTGTAGGATCTATTGGAGTTGTAGTGTAGGGTCTACTGGAGCTGTAGTGGTCTATTGGAGTTGTAGTATAGTCCACTGGGACTGTAGTGTAGGGTCTACTGGAGCTGTAGTGTAGGGTCTACTGGAGCTGTAGTGTAGGGTCTACTGGAGCTGTAGTGTAGGGTCTACTGGAGCTGTAGTGGAGGGTCTACTGGAGCTGTAGTGGAGGGTCTACTGGAGCTGTAGTGTAGGGTCTACTGGCGTTGTACTTGTAAAACAGTGTAAGGACTGGACTGCCACTGTAGGATCTAGTGAAGTTGAGACTGCCAGGGTTACTCTGTATGTTCATTGACGCATGCAGAAAGCGTTGAGGTAGTCTTTACATGTACTCTTGATCAGGTGTACCTGTCAGGACCGCTCGAACATTCCATTTCTTGATTGCTCTTGGACAACTGCTGTGTAGATCCTCCATCCCTCCCTCTCCTTCGGGTGGCTGTGAGGTCATTTGGTCGAATCAACTCGCGGTCGGGCATTAAAGATAATTTTGCTATTAGTAGTGTGCAAGATGACATGAATAGTACTGTATGTCGGTGCTTTTTCATTCTGTACATTAGTGCGAGATTCTTAAATTTGACGCCGGTACTGGTCACGTGAAGCCCTTGTACGTCAAACGCGACCCACGTGTGCACGAATAGTACACTATGTCCACGGGACCTACGCACGTGTATAACACGATGCACATCACTACACGTGGAGATACTGCAGGTACTTTACCAGCAGGAGGTCGCCAGGGCTCACATTCTGCCTCAAAGTGTCCCGTGTGTTGACTGTTGAGTGCAGTTGCTTTGCCTAAGAACAGAGAGAGGCCATGGAGCCTAGCCCATAACCACCCCAGATTCCCGCCAATGATGAGGGGAGAGATGAGTCGTTGAAGGGATAGTCTTCCAGCTTGAGAGACTCTAAGTTGTGTCAAAACTGATGGATCTTAATGTCAATAAAAGTACATGAAGCTCTTAAGGAAGAATATCTTTAAACTGTGTAATTCACAAGCAGGTACGTGCTAAGTATTCAGCATAATGAGGTACTTGTCAGCCTGTGTTATTGCCGTACCTAAAAATTATTTCTAGATATTCTACCAGTCAGGTAATTGTTAAATTTTTTGCAGGTGCATGGTCACTTAATTATTTCAGCAATCTCACAGTTCTATTGCGTATCCCTTGGGCATAATTTTCTAATTGTAGCGTTTGATAAACTTGTTAAATTGAAACGGAACGACCTAACAACCACGGAATTACTATTATTATGCAAACACACTAAATTCTGGAAATCGTTTAACAATTTTGTGCAACCAAACGGACCTAAGGTTTGTGTCAATGAGGTAAGTGGAAGATGTCTCTCCAAATAAAGGACTCGCTTTTGTCATTAAAACTTTTATTGCTGAAATTACGGATTATGTCTGTTTTAAAAGACTTCGTAGGACAGCGCATAGCTTGCATCGTTGCTACCACTGCTGGAATGCTCCTTGGAACTCATCTGAGTTGGCTCGTATTTGTCTCGGCGACATTCTTTTAGGGTGATGTTTAGCTTGGGAAAAAGGAAAACAGTCTGCGAGGGTTAAGTCTGAAGCGTAGAGAGTATGGGGAGAGATAATCGTTTTTGTGGAGGCCAATTTTGACGGAGAAGCAGAGAGTAGTGACTAGGCGGGTTGTGATGCAGCACCCAGCTCTTGTTTTGCCACGATTTGGGCCTTTTCCTGCGTACGTTAGTGTCCCCTCAAACGCTTGAATAAACTTGAACATTGAACTCCTTGTCTACATTTAGACCTTGTGACACGAATCCATAATAGAATGTCTATAAATAGTAAAAAAGTACAATACCCATTGTGACAATCGTTCCTTGGTATCCAGATTGTGGCCATGAATTCAAGTTTCGTATCCTGTGATGATGATTTTCATGAACTTTGTTTTTCTTTTTGAACAATCGCGCAGCTCTTGGCCGATGTTCACCATGTTCTCTTTAGGGTCATTAGTGGGCAGACGTGGAGTTTTTCAGAGACGCGATGTTTTTCGATCAAATGATTTTCGAGGACACCAAAAATTATTTTCAATCAGATGGCATCGATATTATAATCATTTGTTGAGGTCGAAGGTCATCCGATCTTAAATTCTCCTTAATCGATATTCTGCCCGATTTAACTCTCAAAGCACTCGTGATAGTGTGATCAGTTCATGCAATCTTCCTCAAAAACCTACTGGGAGACAAGGCTCGTGTTTTAGTAAATGTTTTACCTATCTACGCAGAATTTCACACATTGTGACGTATCATGAGATCATTTATTTCCACTTAACAGAGAGGTTGACATTACGTCTTACCTTCAAATCTCTAGAAAACGCAGGGCAAAACAGCGCGAGGCTTAGGAGGTGTGACATCACGGAAATTTGTTGCTAGTTGACTGAGCTTGCCGGAACTCGATTGGTGCAGTGATTCGTGTTCTAAACAGAACTCCCGTGTTTATTTAGGCAGACTTCGTATTGCACTCGATGTTGTAAAGTTTGAGGTTGAAATCAAAGTATAGGTAATGGATATGTCATCTTTAGTGTGATGATCCTTCAATGAATGATCAAGTAGTATTTTTAAATTCACAATGGAAATCGAGGGAGGAGAAATGGGCTGGGATATAACAATCAGCAATCTCTCCCTGGATTGCGAGCCTTCCAAATATCTTTGTTCTCAAACGAAATTGATTAATAGAGATGTAATTTGTTATTGAATAAATTGTTAGTTGTTATATCGGAAACGTGTGACGAGTAGGACGTGCTGAAGGTGATGGCCCTCCGCACTCAAACTGAAGGAGTCCTGTGAACGCTTTTTCTTTATTGATCTTGGTCTTCATTGTACGATGTATTGTATTATTTTGGCGGGTACATTGTATGCGTGATCTTAATTTGATTTGCTCTGTATCAGATTTTAATCTTGATCTAATCTACCACACTACCAGATCTAATCGTGATTTTTATCTACTGCACGGTTTGATCTCGATCTGATCTATAAAATCAGACCTTGATCTGGTACGCTATAAAATCAGACCTTGATCTGGCACGCTATAAAATCAGACCTTGATCTGGTATGCTATACGACTAGATCTTTACCTTTGATCTGATGTGTCACACAACCAGGACTTGATCTGATGTGTCACACAACCAGGACTTGATCTGATGTGTCACACAACCAGGACTTGATCTGATGTGTCACACAACCAGGACTTGATCTGATGTGTCACACAACCAGGACTTGATCTGATGTGTCACACAACCAGGACTTCATCTGATTTGTTACAATACCGTGTATCACTGCTGAGATCACTTTTGTTGTGGCTGCGGTGGTTAAGCTAGGAATGTAATAATAATCTGATTTGTCACACAACGACCAGACAGATGCTTGTCCCCCTACGGTAGCGACACTGCAACAGGTCTCCTGTTTTGCCACTAGCTGGTCAGGAGGAAGTGCCTGGAGAAGATCTCTAGAGGTTCAGGGCATTGCTAGGGTTGCGGTGCAGCTGCTGCCGCCTCCGGTCAGAAAGTTCGGCCGGGAATGTTTCATAAAATTGCTAATGAATTAACTTTGTGAAGAAAGTTTTACTCTACAAAAAATTCTCTATGATTTAAATTTTCGAATGTTTGTGATAGTATCAAAGCGGACCTTAAGATAGTTTTTTCTAGTTGCAGAACAACTCGTAGAAAACGAGCTTTTTCACGATTTTATGCTTGGAATGCCGCGTAGGACAGTACTTTCATTTTTATTGATCTTTGCATCTTGTAATTGAGTTTTCCATGTACAATTGGAACTGAGGAGTCTGTTTAATGACTCACTGTCAGGTCAGTAGCTCGAGTTGTAGGAGTCTGTGTCTGAATATGCCTGAAACTCGCACAAGCTTGCACTTTTCTCTGATATTTTAGCTTTGTAGCTCTTACACGAATGCTTCCGTTTCGTCTCCTCACTTGCAGTGATGGTCTCGCGTAGTTGCCTGTGCCTGCTGAGGTAGGAGAGAGAGACCTGGGTCCTGTTGGTGCGCCCTGTAGTCTTATCTCCTCATTTCGCTGTTGTCACCTCAGAGCTGGCGATCAGCGAAGTACCCATGATGGAAGTACGAATGCTCGTCTCAAAAATTAAGAAATAAATTATGTTTATGCTTTTTAATCTGCGTAGCGCAATAGCTTGCTACTTGGTCGAAGGAAATTGCAAACATTCATTAGGTAAAAGTTGTGGAGCCGTGAGGTATGTCTGTGTTGTGTAACAGAAGCTAAATGCAACGGCTTGTTCCGGCAATGTCTCGACACACACACATGGTCATTGTGGCCTACACTTGTAAACATATTGCTTTGTAGCCTTTATACCCTTCACCAGGTAATGAGTAAATTAAAGTTACTGGTGTCGCCCAAAGAGGTAAACCTCAGCAATCAATGTAACGACTTTAAATCAAGTAACTTTATTTGCGTATGTAATTCAGTCACTACGAAAGCTGCACAGTATTTATGTGTTGAGTAATGATATCTCAACCACCAGTGTGGGTGATGGTGATGTCTCGACCACCAGTGTAGGTAATGGTGATGTCTCGACCACCAGTGTGGGTGATGGTGATGTCTCGACCACCAGTGGGGGTGATGGTGATGTCTCGACCACCAGTGTGGGTGATGGTGATGTCTCGACCACCAGTGTGGGTGATGGGGAT
>VCRD01004205.1:34070-48843 GCA_006783055.1 Trinorchestia longiramus
AATGCCGATGGACGTGAATGCCGATAGATTTCTAGCAGTTTAATTGGGTCAAAGGGTAGAAGTAGTCTTGTTAACTGTTTCTCCGTAGCAAAATTCCGCACACCACCGCACTAATCACAACGTCAACGTCAACGTTCCGCACAACGTCAAATGTTTACAATTTGAATCTTACAAGTTCGGACTACCGATCAATGTTTTAATCCGCACGTACAGCATGGTCGCCGATAACGAGGAAACAGATCTGGAAAAAAATTAAACTCGGTCGCAGAGGAGTTCAGTATTGAATGATACAATAAAAAGTATAGACTCTTAAACAGTGAAAAACGATGATTTCATTAAATATTTTTGTTTACCACATTATTCACATTTAAAATATTACATTCATTAGTTTGTGTGGATAAAAAAGACAAACAAATGGTCTGTCTTCTTCATTTTCTATAAAAAAACAAACAGAATGGAAAAAACGGAAAAGATCTTTATTTTCAATCAACTGAACAGTTGAAATGAACTTCATTCCAATCAGATAAACATGAAACATACTATGAGTTTTTATATCTTGATGCGAACATCTTATGATAGTGTCCATCCATATTAAAACTAGAAGCAAATGTTCTTAAGAACAAGTAGCGATGTTATAGAAGTTTGAGGAAATAGTCAGTTTTAATCAAGTCTGTCAGTCAACCTTCTCGGTCCCTTGCGTCACATGCAGAGAAAATTCGAGTGCCACGCGTGGAAGCGAATCTGCAAAGGCAGAGCTAACCACGAAGCTACAGTACAGATACATTTAATTTACAATTCTTAATGCTAACATCTTGAGAGAAATGATGATACTCCAAGCAACTATTCCAGTTCTTTGGGCTGTAACTTAAAGTAGAGGCTCGTGGGGGCGCTTCAATGAGCTGGATGAAGGTCTATTCTTACTCTGGATGTTCAGCGTCTCAGCATACTAAACGTGTTTCTCGTCCACCAATGTTTAGGCAGAAACAGATTAAGATGGTTCAGGAAATTGAACTCTGGTCTTCTCTCATTGTGAGCGGGGACTCGCATCACTCGAATACTGTGGTGACGGATAAGAAAACCTCACTCAAAGAGTGCTTGCGAGTAACTTTCTAATAAAGTTATAGAGTATAAATAGTCTACTACGCGAATACATTTACTACCCGAAAGAGATTACTAGCTTCGGCATCAGGCATAACCAGCGATATTTTGTGTCTCCATAATGACAAAAATGCACGTTATCAAAAACTTTTGAACGTTTCCTCGTAATTTTCAACTCAATATTTCCTTGCTGAATGAACACAACTGTTATTTATATATAAATGTATGAAGCATTTGCAATATCTAATAGTGAATGTTCATTTGAAGTTTTACTGTGCAGTTCTAACTACCTTCCTATTAGGTACGCTTTGAATCACCATGCAGATATTAGTAACACATTTCTTGCGAAGTGACCCACAGGTGGGTCAATCAGGTTAGGTTCTGTAATTTTTTCAAAGCTTTCTAGGATTGGTACCGGCTAAGCAATCGCAAGAAACGTGTTAACGACCATCGCTTGGTGTCTGGTGAGCATCTCGAAGGGACCAAACCATATTGCATGACAAATGCATCACTCTTATATGTTTGCTACGACGGTCAGGCTGAGACTCTCACCGAGTGAAGCTCTTTGAATTTTTCATTAGTTCGCTGACCGGAATAAAAAACGTGTAGGGCAGACCACGTTATCATATTATTTCTCTCCAAAACTTTTGGTTATGTTTGAATCTCGCTTCTAACATATGGATTTGAACAAAGAAGTTGAATTGAAACAATATGTTCAACAATTTCTCCGTAAAGGTTTTCAAGTTCCTTCAGGTGGTGCATATTTCTATACAAAGAAAGCAAACATTCCTATTGTAATAATAATTATGTGGGTTGCTGATGATATAATAATTGCCCACGAAGACTCAAATATTTTGGAATTTTGTCGAGATTTCTCTAAAAAAGTTATATGTGAAGATAATTGCACCAACTTGAGTCCTTCGAAATTTATAGAAAAACGCACTTTAGATTTAAGACGTCCGTAAGCAGTGGTGAAATAACTTCATGCAATCCTACTACTCTATGGAAATGGAAACATCATCAATGAATGATTTTTAATCGTTAAGAAAATCAAAGAACTCTGATTTGGATCAAAGGGAGAGCAGAACGTATGACGTGAGCACTTTGTTAACAGTTATGCTAAGGTCAGTTATTGACGTTCAGACGAAATGATACTTGATCCTGTTACCAAATATTCGAAACCAAGATTAATTTTTAACGAGAAATAAAATGCTAACTTCATGGCACTACAGACCCAAATGATTAAAATAAATTGTCAGATCTAAGATTCTACAATGAATATATGACAAGTTTGATTTGTATAATAACTTTTTCTAAACTGGATATAAGCTGTGATAGCAAAGCTAGAAGAGCATACGAACAACTCAAAAATTGAAAAAAATGATCATTAAGAATAATCAGGATTTTGGCGACTACAACTAGGGAATCGCAGAAGATAGAAATAAAAAATAAAAATAAATAAATTTTATTCTGATATATCACAAGAGTGAGTCCGGCTATTACTTTCACTTCAGTAAAAATTGATTCCTAATATATTGAAAAAGCAAGGAGGTTCAGTTTTAGTTTGTGTCTTCAAGATACATAAATATTATAATAGGTTCATTTATGTATGTCAGTGCACCGAGACGTGGCGAGATACTTAAATGTTACGTTAGAAGTCCGTAGATTTATGATACCCATATATCTCTGTAAATTATAAGAACAGAAGTGAGAATAATTCACTGAAAAAAACTTTGTCATAAATTGGTTCATAAGAGAGTTCAACTGCGAAATATTTTTTTGAATGGACTTTTAGTTTTCACAGTATTCACATAGATGAATCATCTATTAGTTTTTCAACATTGCAGTTCAGCATTTCATTCGCGTCACAACTTATTTTTTTTAGTGAATCCTCCAAATTATTGATATATGTTGAGTCTTTCAAATAATTTTATTTTCCCATATGCACTATAAGGTTTTATAGAATCAAATTCAGAAAAAGGAGCAGGCTTGATTCCTTACTAAGATTTTATAAAACGAACAACAAATCAAGACCACTGTCTTTCCGTCTCCGAAGGATGTAAAGTAACAGCACCTGATACCGTACTTTTCAGTGATATATCCTCCATAATTTGAGGAGCAGTTTCTTGAGTTTATTATTTAACTGAGTTACAGATTCCTTTGCAAGAACAAACACCTTTTCCGAGCACGTAACTGTGTAAGTAATTGCCTTGAAAAATGGCTACCCAAAGGATTAATTATTAACAACAGTTTAAATGAAAATGAAGCCAATTATTGCTTACATCATGAATACAGCTCCTGTGTTTATATTTGTATGTATGCACCTTGAAGTCAGGTTCTGCAACCTCGCTAAAATATCATGCATTATGCTAGTAGTTGAAGTGATGTCGAATTTATAGTGCACAAGCTGACTCCTAAAAGTCTAATGTTACATATACTTGAGACGAGACGAATTATGAAATGAAAAATGAAACAAATCAATTGCTTTTGATGCAATTCAGTTATTTCACGTAATTGCATGAGAATGAGTGATGAAGTGTGTCAGTCAATGACGATTTGATGGAACGATTGTTCATGTAGCATCAACAAAGGATGTTTATTTTATTACTAGTGCTAACTTCATGAAGTCGGCATCAATATTTTATCGACGTGGATATTGAACATTTAACACACTCAAACATTCCAATATTTACAATTTATTAACAGCAGGAAACACTCATTTGTATAAAAACTGGCAAAAAGGGAAGAATAACTTCTAGCAAATGCTTCACAATTCCTGCAGTTGGATTCAGCTTTCATTCATTAGTAACTAAACATGTGTTGTCTGTGGGAACATTCAAATTGGAGTTCGAGACTTCATAGTTAAGAAAACACTTATGTACAAGATTGATGGTGTTCAAGATTGATATCGCCAGTTGTCGAGAGTTATCGCCTTTGTTACTATTGGTTCAGTAAGATTTTTAGCCTTCTTACATTCAAGGTAGAATTTTTATAGGAAATAATACGGTTACATAAGGGATAAAGCAGTCTGTTCCTGTTTGTATTATCATATTCACTGGGGAATTAAATTTTACGTTAAATGTTTTACCATGTCATTTTTATCATATTCTTCTAATGATTTAGGTATTATTTTAGATCGACATAAGACAGTTGTTTGTTTATTGACGCATGACGCATTTGCACATGAATAATTGAACAGTTTTGTATTGTGTTCGCTAGAAGTAGGAAAATTAGACGTAAAATTATTTGCTCAGATAATTGATTTGTAGCTTTTCATCTGATAGAATTCTGTCTATGATATTGCATTGTAAATAAACACTTGAGAAGTGCAAGTCATTATTTTATAAAATGTCAGGTCTCTGTGCTGTTAGACTTAGATCTCCATTCTCTTCCAGTACGACATGTTTGTTGCACAACTCCATTGCTTTGTGAAGAAGAGTATTTAGCTTATTATTAATAACAACGAACTATAAAGTAAATGAGACACTAAGTGAGAAATAGAATAGAATAGAATAGAATGAGGCTACAGGAACGAACCTTCTGGCTCATTCTTGGGTCGGATAATTACTTCGATAATTATTCGGTTGTTTACCCAAGTCCCATGCCGTTTACCCAAGTCCCATGCCGTTTACCCAAGTCCCATGCCGTTTACCCAAGTCCCATGCCTAAAGAATAGACTACTAATGATTCATTTCTCAATTGCATATGGATATTCAATACATGTAAGATACTTTTCATATTCCAACATTTATGCCTATATAATTAACTGCCACATACATGCAGGTTTTTGTATATGTATGTAAAAGAAAAATATTGAAACGAGAATCATAAAACACGAAAACTATGGCCGTTACAATAAACGATGTGATATGTTTTAAGACGTTTGACTACTAAATTCCACAAATACCTATTGTTGACAGGAAAACTTATTATCTTATTATTATATTATTATTATCTTACTTATTTTCAATCACTAATTCAAGTAATAAATTTGATCTGCTATTCTACACACTATAAATGTGCAAACATCATTTTATTTTGACCTCAACGCTGCAGCATTGAGGCTCAAATCATCCTCGAAGATAGAAAGTTAGAGCTACTTAACAGCTGGACACCTGCTGCTTTTTTAAATATTTAAATAATAAAAAATGTATACAAGACCTAGTCATATTGGAACGATATAGTGAACGTAAAGCATTAGATGATCACGTAAATGGCTGATGAATGCCCCATACTAGTGTATATTCACAGCAAATTTTTTAATTTTGTTAACACTGCTTTCAGTTTGGCGCAGCTGTCATGAAACGCACGTGTATGTGCTATTCAGAACAGTAGTTTTTATGAACCTGCATTTCACAAGTGTGAAGGATTCCAGACATAAGTTCCTCATAGTTACAATACAGTATTTCACGCAGCACGATCATGTTAGTACGTACGTGAGTACAGCTCTTTCATTCATGAAGAAGTGGCAAACTATATATGTTCCAATCAATGAATATTAAATCTTCGATTCAAGTTTGTTCATAAAATTTAAGGTTTTAAATGTAACAAACCGTCTCCATAACATTCAATATTGCGAATACAGTTGTTGAGTCCCGATAGCTCAAAATGTTTTCTACCCATTAGTTTGATGAAAAGAATCACAAAAAATACTTACTATATATATAGTATGATGGGCGCTAATGGGTTAATGGAATCTGCTGTTGATTTTGACAGTGCATTTTCATACTGCAAGTGCATTTCATTGTCTAGAATACTAAAGTTATTAGTCATGATTTTTTTATTGCAGATATCTGTTAGTTCAATAATGAAACTTAAAACATTACAGATGTTTACTTGGAATATGAAAATTTGTGGCATACTTCATCATGAAGTGAATCAAAAACCAAAGTTGATGACTTTTTGGTTTCTTTATGGAATCACAATTCGATTAATAGCCATCTCTTCGTTCCGAGGGACACATATGCCAACTGAGAAGTTTTCGAGTTTCAGTTCACTTGGTCGGTTTGCAATCATAGGCATGTTAGCGGTAAATTACTTAGGGAACGTTGCTACTGGGTTTATTCTCTTCTTACGCAGTAAAGCACTTGCTAAACTTATTCACTTCCACTATGAAGCCCACTGGGGGAAAATGTCAGCAAAAGAAGCTGCGAAATTTTTCCTGGAAGAGTGGCCACCTTTATTGGTCGCAACTGTAAACATAACAGGCCTCATCATAATTCTTAGCGACAACTTTGATAGTGAAATCCCGAGGTGGTTTCAGTTAGTGCTTCTGACCACTGAAATTTATCTGCTGGGAAGTTGCACATTCGCTCTGACTCTATTCCGATTTTTTGTTGTGTCGCTTATGAAACTTTTGAAGAATCGATTCTGCGAAATAAAGAACAAGCTTCAGGCGGATGAAATTCACAACCCTTCCTCTACGAGCAACATTTGCAAGATATTGGAGGATTTATCGGAGTTCCTTTACGAAGTAAGAGTTTCCAGAGTGGTAGGGGAACCAAAATACAATTTTTGGGTTTAATTTTGAAACCGTAAATGCAGTTACGGCATCTTCAAACATATGAACACTAAATAGGAACCTGCATCTGCTACACCGTAGCAAAGCATACGTTCAAGTTTTTGTATAATTTGAATTGCAGGAGCCATTGTGGTACGGATTTGTGACATTATATTCAACTAATAGGCTTTTCCATGAGCTATGCAATTAACAATGAAGATATTTTATGCAACACGTCTATATTTCATCCCAAATTTTGTGTATTTAAGAAACTTTTTAGTTCTCTGTACAAATTCCAAATATGCTCGAAGTGCAAATTATTAAATTCATCCTCTCTATTCTGTTTTGCGGCTTTCACAGTTAAGAAATTTGAATCTTAATCTGGATAATTTTTATATTTTCCGCCTCCCGCCTCTCGTCTCGTCAAAATATTTGAATTTTGTCACCAATCTACTAATCCAAAAACAGTGTATTTCCATCTTTGTCTCTCTCTCTCTCTCTCTCTATCTGTGTCTGTTAGTCCCATTTTTTCCTATCTATAACTGAGAAAAATGATTGAACTCAAATCAGAATGGGTATGATTGATTATAAGCATTGTATTGTGGGTACCAAAGGTGACGGATTATTATAAAATACGTGACTTTTTTCATTATTCACCTTGTGTTCTTTCAATATAGAAACGGTCTCAGATTAAAAAAATCCAAAGAGGCTATGATATGAAGCGAAAATTGCTCGTCTCTTTGAAAATGACAATAATCAGTAAAGATGAAAAATGAATTTGGAGGCAACAAGACTGTGACTGAAAAACAGTTAGTCTGTATGTACTTATGTATAAAGACACATCGTTTTTAGAAAACTTTAATCAGAAGAATTGTTTTGGTCATAACTATCGATGTCTCAAAAAATAACGGAAAGTATTTCTAGTAAATGGAGGGCAAATTATTTCTTCTTAATCCTCGACTGAGATTTTTATAGTACATGGATTCCTTTCTCAGAAGCCTCTTCTAGGATAATTTAAAATTTACGGGAAAAAGTTATCTGTGTAAAATCAATTTCTTCCCTAAAAATGTTGGGTTATGTTCTCTTAATGATGTTGTTTTTCTATAACAGATTGAAGGCAAGAAAACTGACATGATAAAAGTATTCGGCCTCAGCATCACGCTTCAAACAATTTCTTCAATCCTGCTCGCCGCTGTCTACTTCAATTTTCTCTTCGTTTTCGATCATACACCAGCGAGTGTGATTCTCATGCTGCCCAGCATTGCTTTCTTGTGGATCTCTTTTAATTCGGGTCAAAATTTTATCGACGAGGTAGGTTCATGCAACGGAAAAATTGTCTATAAAAAGTATAAACTGTGTTGATGTTGCTATATGTATACAGAGCTAATAAAGTGAAACTTTACTTCCTTATCTTCTTATTGTTCAGTAAAATAGAAATATTTCAACAGAAAATATTTACTTCTATGATATTTATGCGGAAAGAGAAAATACAACAATTGCTAATATCTGTAAATAAACAATGTTCATTTGCAACTAAGAAAAATGAAACTTGCCGAAGATATTTCTGAAAATCTTTTGTATCTCATCTCTCTTGAAACGGGAAATTTTTTCTTCCTCGTGCTTTTTCGTAACGAGCATTTCATTTCTGGCTACCCAATATGTATGAAAGCCATAAAACAAGTTTTAACTTTAGCAATTTTATTTTTATGCAAGCGGAAATAGCAACACCCACGTTAAAGATAAAAGGTTTGTAGAAACATTTGTTTATTCTCTCTAAATCCAAAGCAGAATTTGAAGCATGTTAATTGATGTTCTGACTGTTACCAGGTGAAAAGCATTCGTGTGGAGGTCGCAAAAATGAGTGTCAGGTGGACCACTGACGAAAAAGTATCGGTGAGTGTGAACATTAACCTTTTTTATTATAATGACCAGTGTGTATGCCCGTTCAAAATAACGGGTTTTAATATCATGCATGTGAAGGAAAAATTTGCAGCAATAGATTCTAAGACCTAATCAGAAAGTCTACGGATTTAACTCCAGCGGTTAAGAAGCTTTATATCTGAAAGTATACGGGTTTAACTATCAGTATTTAAGGGAGTTTTTCATTGTAATAACATATGAGAAATTACGCTGAAAAAAGTGTATAAATTTATTTATTCAAGGAGACACCTGGCGTTTTATTATATAGTGTTGATGAGGCTAAAAGGCAGAGATTCATTGCTGTCCTATGAACCACCTGAGGTCCGAAGAGGACTATGTAAGTAGGTATTGTAATGATGTAAATGATTGCAAAGTTCCATACGCCACTTTTAGTCACAACCAGGATGTGTGTTATACAAATTATATCTTGATTACAGGCCCAACGGTTACTGTCAGAGCTGGATGTGATGGCAGAATTCAGCATCGGAGACGCATATTCCCTGCGGCGTCGCTCCCTGGTTGCGGTGAAATATGTAGTTTGTAAAATTAATTACTCCATAAAGTTAAAATTAAAATTATTTCTCTCGACTCAACTTTACTCCGATTATTGTCCTGCTGGAAAAATTCATTTGGTATAAGATGCTTGTAAAGATCTGTTTGCGCTAAAAATATTATTCTACTGAAAGAAATGGATTTGTAGGCATCTTTATAAATCAAAAATGTGAAATTATTGTTTCACTTCTTAGGAAGGCCATCATGAAAGGTAATGTATAACGATCGCTAACTTTTCAGTTTATCCATTACAAGTTCTGTCCTGTTGGACTCGGAAGAGTTTAAAGTTTGATTATAAAGTTTGATTATTTTGTGGTTTGCTCTAAGGTGCAATTATTCACCTTAGGCCAATGTGTATTTAAATTTTCAGGTTGGAAACTGAAAAGATTTTGCCATTTAGACTCTTGAATACTTAACGTTATGCATGTGGTTTGCTCTACAGGCCCTGAACTCGTGCATTGCATGGATCGTGCTCCTCATTCAGTTCAACGCGACTCAGGACGGCCATTGAAGACAGCTCATCGAGAACTCTTCCTGTCATAATGAAATTTTGCATACACAGCAAGCGGTTGAAAACAACATTTCAGATCATTTTTTGGAACTTGAACTTTTTTTCCAATAACATGACGTGTGTATGATATAATCTGAATTGATATTTCATTGATATTTTTTATCTGTATTGAAGGAAGTCTTACGATGGGATTTATTCCCATTTCCCACCTAGGTAATTCATTTGCATGGAAGGACAAGTAGTTTGATTGTGAGTGTTTCACCTAGAGCGACATGCACTCATACACCAAGCTCTGTAAAGGAAAAATAACTTATGTGCGAAACATATCAGTTGCTTCAACTACATCGTATATTTAATTCTTCAGTAAAATAACACGTAGTTCGTTTGTTGTGTTCAAGTTTCAAGTTTTATTTTCCTGTAATGATTCACTGTGTTAGGAATGATATACATATAATACAATTGTCTATCTGCAAATTAAACACTTGCATAAAAATGATCTATCTTTTCTTGAAATCCTTCATACAAATATGCAGAAAACAGAAATACAATTTTGAGGCAGTGTTCGAGGATTGTTCCATGACGTTTTTTCCATCACCTTCATAGGACAGCGAACAAAAAAAATTGATTGCAAATTGACTGTCATAATGTTACTTTGAGGGACTGTAATCGTAAAAGAAGACGAAGAGCATTCGTAACAAGTCAACATTGCGAGCTACTTTGTTACATAAAACATTTATTCTAATGAATTCTTCAATAATTCTATCGAATTCTTCAATATTCTATTGGATGCTTTAACATCACTTACACAGTTCCATCTGGGTGAAATGTTACTAGTCTACCTTATAGCCTATCTATTTTTCATGCGAAAACGTGAAAATTTTGTTATTTTCCTTTTTATAGTGCGAATAATGAACACAAATGGTGAACACCCAATATTTATTTGAATATAAAAACAGAGATTTTGGATCGTGGGCTTAGTTTTTGAAAGAAACTTTGAAAGTTCAGAGAATGCAGCATTGTTTGTTCAAAGACTGAGATGATTTTAAGGTATATCATTGAAAAATTTAAAGCAAAGAACAAACTCGAAGCCATCTTACTTACGAGGTATGATTATGAAGACCGTCAGACCTACACACTTCTAGAAAGTGGAGCTCATTTTTAAACCTTCTAACCCACTAACGTCTTCGAGGATTTGTGTACTTTCAGATATCTCACTCCGATAATCAATTTTTATGTATAATTACAATATTTTATATGGGATCGAAATTTCAAAGTTTACCATAATTTTATAAATGAAACAATAAAATACGTTTAACTATGGAATACAATATCTTTTAAATGATCTCCATTATTAGTCAAACAATGACGTGCTCTTTCAACGGTGCTGCTGTTCATTACTTTCCGTAATGTCTCTGGTGAAATGTTGTTGATCTCTTGAATAATGTTTAGTTTCAATTGCTGTAAGGTATCAGGCATTTCAATATGAACATTTTCCTTTAAGTATCCCCAGAAAAAGAAATCAGGAGCACTTAGGTCTGGAGATCGAGGCAGCCACGGCATATCACCAAAACGAAAAAATTTTCTGTTTAGAAAAATTGCTTTTGACATTTGCATTGTTTCTTTCGCTGTGTGCGCTGTAGCTCCATCTTGTGGAAAAAGGTAATCTCTGTGTTATTATCTCCAATTTCAGATCTCAAATATTCTTGAATCATCTGTCTATACAGGTTTCCATTAACACTAATTGCATCACCATTAGCATTTAAAAAAAATATGGTTCAATGATCCTCGAAGACGTGTGCCACACCATACTGTTACTTTAGCTAAGTGAAGTGGACGTTCATGAATTTCTTTTGAATTTTCTGATGCCCAAAATCTACAATTTTGCTTATTAACAAATCCATTGATGTAAAAATGAGCCTTATCAGTCATTACTAAATTCTTTTGAAAGTTTTCATTTTCTGCAAGCTGCGGAAATCTATTCGCAAAATCTAATCGCTTTTGGTAGTCCGTAGGATGGAGTTCTTGAGTGAATTGAATTTTATATGGATGATACTTTAGATCTTTTACCGAAATACGTTGCAGTGAGGTACGTCAAATTCTCAGTTGAATCAAACGTCTCCTCGTTGACGTTTTGGACCAATCAGCAACACTCGTTGCAACAAGCTGAATTGAAGCACAAGTTCGTAGGGTCAGTGGCGTGCCACAACGCTGTCTGTCTGCTATTGTCCCAGTTTCTCTAAATTGTAATACCAGTTTTTTAAGCAGTTCTTCGATGGACTTCCTTCAATAGCATCAATATTCATGTAATTCCTCTGAATTGCGGTAACCGAACAATTATATCGGAAGTAAAATTCCACTATTTTGCTGTTCCTTGCGTAGTGCTTCATTTTGAGGGGTGGATTTTATGAATTTTTTGGGCAATATGTTGTGATTGTCGGTAGACTTGATATGCTGGAAGAAACTTTGAAATCTCCTTCCTCGTTCATTCTGAATTAACCAAATGTCTATACCATTTGTAATTTTATAGTTTTAATAGTTTTAAAAAGGTACCTTACTCATGGGCCACCCTGTATTTCTGCATTGTTTACTCTCGTTAATTTCCCTTCATAGGGGTAACCTGAGGAGTATTATTTTGGAGCATTCATTGAGGACCCATCACTTTCGGAGATACGTGTTAAATTTCATCTTCACAAGGTACATGCTAATGTAGCCTGTTCTGTGTTTCAGAGGGTATTGACGCTCCTCTCTCATATCTTGCGCTACTTGCATCAAACTCAGCAACTCTGTTACAGGTGGCATTTACGGATCAGTTCTTGTGGTTAGGTAGACTTTGTTTTATGTTTTCCTACTTCTCGTTCTTTCTCGTGGAGAAAGCAGTAATTTTGTGCAATGGACGGCCTCTTTGAAGTGTCATCTATACTCAACACTCTGTTCCATTTTTAAATTTTACTGCTTCTTGAGATGTTCCCTGTCACTTACGACGCTCTTCCAGTGGATGTTGCGGTGAAGCTCCTGAATAAGTATAAGAAAAATAACGATAGTGAGATGGATGTTAGTAGTAACGATTGAATAATAATCGTCAATAATACTAAGAAGAGTAATAATTGTAAAAAATTGTAGTAATTCTCAAATAAATTAAACGTTTCCACGTTTGATATAAATATTAATAAGTTTCTAAAATAATACTAATTATAATGCTAACAACAGTAATATTAATCACGTTAGTATTAATGTACTGTATAATAATATTTAAGAACTTATTAGTGATTACATTCATAGTAATAAAAGAAATTTAATGCAATTAAAATGTTAGAATTACGTGAAGGTTTGAAAAACCGTGAGAGTTAACTTCTCTCTTACGTTACTAACTAGTAATTTATTTTAGTGATTTGGAAATCACTTGCATTTGCACACATTCCACGAACTACCCTGACCTGAAAATGTTATGCAGATCCTTTATGAATATGTAGGATCACGTTGTCTGTAAAAAAGTTCTTCGTAATATTTATCCTTATATTCTTTAATATAATGCTATCGACTTAATACACGATTTTTGAAAGAAACTGAGGGGACGAGCTTGCGATAAATGGGAGGCGGCGGCTGGTCACAATACTTGTAGTACTAATCCAGGTCATCTGAGTTCTCTTGTGCAGGTGTTTTGGTTGACGGTGTGTTTGCATGCCCCTGTTCTGTGTACTGTACATTTCTACTCGGGGTATAAGCGTACCCTAACACATCCCTCTTCTAGAGACTCATGATACATCCATACTCTTGCATGCCCCTGTTCTGTATACTGTACATTTCTACTCGGGGTATAAGCGTACCCTAACACATCTATTCTTGACTTATGATACATCCATACTCCTGCCTCCATGTGTTATTAACTTCATCTCGTGAAAGATATCAATTTCAAAGTCATGTGGACACCAAGTCTAGTGCACGTGTTGAGGATGCTTCAGACCAGCACTTCTCACCTTCAGTTTGTTCAATTGTAGTCTGTTCCACAGCTCTCTATTTCCTTACGAATTCAGGCTCGTTGCCCTTACAGTTCCTATAATTGTAAAGATGATTAGATCTTTATTAATTTTCTTCCTGCTATCATTAGTTTACTTACTCTGTTTTTTGCTTAATGGATTTTTTGACTTCGATTTTTCATTATAAACACACAATTCTCTACTTAGCTTTCGAAATTAAATTGTTATGAATCACAATACCATATTTTCTATACTGAAACTCTGTGTACACATGCGTTATGGAACTGTGTTATTTATTTATTGTTCAAGTATACGACATTTTGTTCTGCATATTGTCTTCATTCAGCGATGAGTTAACGTTGCATAGATTTCTTCATGAGTAACTGTTTACGTTCTTACTGTGCAATATTATGAATGATATATGATTATATTATGAATTATGTTTCTTCATGAGTGATGGTTTACGTTCACACTGCACAGTATTATGAATATTAATCATTATATTATGAATTATGTTTCTTCATGAGTGATTGTTCACGTTCTTACTGCGGAATATTATGAATTTGTTTGCAGCTTCTATTACTATAATGAGGAAACATTTAATCCTATAAGGATCATTGTTCTTCCTGAACTATTTATGAAATAATTGACTTAAGTTCTATATTCTGAATGCTTTGTTCTAAAGTTAGGTGAGATTACATGAGAAACTAGTAAAGACGAATGTTAATTTAAGCAATATTTCTTCAGTCAGAATATAACTTGGTCGATATGTGGTTAAGACATTTTTGTTGAAAATTTTTTAAAAAGACGTAATTAGCAACTCAAAAGACGCCCAATGGACTACCAGCGTAAAGATTCGATCTTATTATTAAATAGCAATCTTCGTTATACTTTAAAAGATCTCAGTAGGTAGAAAACTCCAAAGGGAATTCAGTAGCAGGACTGAAGGACTGCGAAATCTACCTTTTATTTCTGAGTAAAAATTACTTTTTGATTCTTTTTTTAAAAGTTCCAGAGATGAAATACTTTGTTAATGGCTTGTTAAAGTTTGCTAGCCATGTACATTAAAGGTTAAGGGTAAAATACGCGAGTATTGTGAGCACCTGAAGTTGGGCAGGTCGTGGGGATGGGTCTCGACGGTCTAACTGTTCGTGCTGACCATAGCTTTGATGAGACGCATTGCTGCAGCTAATCAATTGAAAATTTTTTACTTCGTAA
>VCRD01004206.1:0-45237 GCA_006783055.1 Trinorchestia longiramus
CCTTGAGTAAGGTCACACGGGCAGTTAGATTAGGCTTGTTAAAGTTGGTTGCTTAAAATTCCCCGAGCACAACCAAACTTTACAAAGCTATAAAACAATGCAATATGACGTCCTCGTTTATGCACCGGGTTACCATGTATTTAGCCTCATGAGAAAAACAATTAGTACTACGCTCGGTTCGCAAGCTATGAATGGATTACCGCAAAGTGGAACATAAATTAATAGGATTTATGGGCGTTCGTTCGTAACGGTAAGTTGCTGTAAGTCGAAATGCCGCAAACCGGGGACTCCCTGTATTATTCTTAGTCTTAAATTTGCTCTAAAAACTTGTAATTTACCAATGGTATTATGTATGTCTACTTTGAAAGGTCTTCGCCAGTACGATGCTTACAAAATTATTTTCCATACCATGAAGCAGGGGAATTTGCGGATGTGAATAAAATCATGGACACATTTCTTCTTAAGTCAAAGAATCGAAGTGAGACGTTTCCACTTCCAGAAGTTCTGAATCGCTCAGCAAGTCAGCATTTCGCAGTGCAGCGGCAGTGCTTACTGTGATCTGGAGTCTTCTCTCTGCCGATTTGCGCAGGGGCAATCAGTGGAACATATCCTTCTGAGTAGTGACGATGGTTCTACTGAAAATATTGCTTCAATGAATTGGCCTGCAGTTCAACTTGAAGAATGTCCGCGATGGTGGTGACTTCTCGTCTAGAGTGCAACTTCGCATCATGAGTCTTAACCCAGTTCCTGCCCACTGTGGGAAGGCTGGAGGATCTCTAAAAAAGAAGAAGGGAATTGGACGGACTCCCTCACTCTACTGAACTAATACTGATATGAGTTCTGTGAATTTTTACAGAGAGACTGAAAAATGTGACAAGAACCTAAGAACCTCTTACAGAGAAAGTGGAAACTTTGACAAGTACCTAAGAACCTTTTACAGAGAAACTGAAATTGTGACAAGAATCTGAGCTGCAGTCAGTTGCTTGAGTCCAGGCTGGTGGGCTGAGTGTCACTACACTTGCCAGAAGCCTATTTGGAGCCTTTTTTGGAGGGCTCCAGTTCTACCAACCATCGTCTAGTGTACGGCTCTGCATCATAAAGAGTTAGGGCCCATTTCCTTTCTACTATGGAAAGGTTAGAGGATTGCTAGGGAAATCCTCTCTCCTGAACAAAAACTGATGAGTTTTATGAACCTTCCCAGAGAAACCAAAACCTAAGGTGACTAGACCCTAAGCTGCCTTACAGTTGCTTGAATCCATGCTGGTGGGCTGAGTGTTGCTGTACCTGCCAGAAGCCTTTTTGATGGATCCAGTTCTGCCAACCAACCAGCTGTGGCTGGAGTAAGTGTGGTTTATTCTGGGAAGCCACCCGTGTAAGTGAAGGTTGGTGAATTAGAGGTTGCAACAAAAGCCTTGACTGCTGTTGGCGTCACTTTTGAGTGCTGTTAAACTAATTTGGTTGCGTTGGGTTAGAAAGTTATTTCTGATATAGTACTTGCATCAAAGTAGTACTTGAATCACTAAAATGGGTAATCATGATGAGCTTAGTTTTGTGGGAAAAATTTGTGTTAATAAGTGTAATTGGCTTGTGCAAGCTACAGCCATTGGATCTGTTAATAGAAATATAAATGAATGAAAGTTAAATGCTCAATTGGGGAGTATCTCCATTCACAAGCTGAGTCTCAAAATGAAATAAACTTGTTTACCATATTTTGGCTTAGTGAAAGTACAAATGCATTGTCACTTTATTGGTATGTGATGAATAGCAGATTCCAGTATTTTATTTACACTCTAGAGAGTGAAGTTAGGTGCTTACATCCAAAGTAACAGGTTTTGCCCTCGGAAATGTGCAATTCAGGTTATACACTTACTAGCTAAGTCTCATGGACCTGAAAACAAACTGGTGTAACTCAAAAATTAAATTTTGAGTTTTTATGGTGGTATTCCCAATACAATGTTTAAAGTACATGCAGCTGTTGATGCATAGTTTGGTTAGCAGAGTACATGAATGTTTAAGAGTTGAGATTGATCTACTGAAAAACTAGCACAAGTCCAGAGAGTATGGGGGCCAATGGTGAGCCATCAAACATGAACTGTCACCATATGTGGATGCCAGGAACTGGAGACACAGGGCTTTTGTATAGCAGCTGGTACCACCCTACCCACACTAGGACTGATGTTTAGTGGTTATTCTTAAATGGATATCAGACTGTATTCTTCCGGACTTTCTTCAGGCAGAGTTGATGAATCCTTCAAACCATACCACAGGGAGGATCCTCCCATCCACTATCCACACTCATGACACAAATTTTTTGCTATGAGCCTTCTTGCTCTTGATTACAATGTGGGAGGTTAGTGGGGCTCAGTATGTTATTTATTTCTTTGGTGACTGGTGCAAAAAAAGTTTTTCATCTGACCAGATAACACACTGAAATCAGTCCTCCTCTAAGTTAGGTGTGACTTGTAGACCTTGCTCTTGAGATGTTTTCTCTGAATTAGCCAGATTGTTATATTGATTGGATTCATCATATTTGCAGTGTGCCTGATGTGGAATTTTGAATTTTGCTCAAACAATTTTTTTACCCTCAATTCTATAATGCCATAAACTTATTGCTATTGGAGACCAGAGATCAAACTGATGCTGTTTGATTAAATCTCTTCACAAGCCTATTAAATGTCAGAATATTTGGTGTGTGATGTGGATGGTTGAAAAGAATTTTATTCCATATGCCTTTTGGACCTCCTTAATGCTCTGGAGCTGCCCAATTGTAAAGATGATATACAATGAGTGTTGCTGAGTAATTGAAGAATTTGATATGAAATAATGACAGGCTGTGTATGCGAGTAATTTTTGAGGATGCCACTTTGGAGCTGAAATAATATGAAATGTAAAAATTCATACCATTTTATATAGATATGTGACTTTTGTGGTAGCATAGATCCTTTTGTTTCATTAAAATATACCATTTAAATATTTTTATGACTGATTGTTTCAACATCATTACCTGTAGATCATATTGTACCTCATTTCCTATGATGGTTTTCCAACATCTAAGTATAATTCAACCATGTGGTAGCATTACTAAATCAATGCAAACAACACTTACAAAGAAAATTTATTATTTTCAGGTGCAACATTTTAACTAAGAATATGTTTGAAATAATAAGTGAGGAAGGACATGAGGCATCTTACCTGTAGGGAATTTTCATTTAAATTTGAAGTTCCAGCAGCAACTACTGGACATGAGTCTCTCATGGAAGTTTAGGTTAAAAATAACAAGTCACTCACACAATTAGGGAAAGAAAAGGTAATGTTATATGTATGACTCATGTTATCATAGTACAAAAACATGAATCTGAAACAGGAATTCTAATTTTTAATTATTTAATATATGATATTCATTTATATTTTAATAGATTCATTGTTAGTGTTTACATACTACCATTTAACTGAAGCTGAAATAAATTTGTTACACTTGAGTTGCTAATACTCATTTCTTACAAGACAGCTGCTGCATGGTTCACAAACACATGACTGCTTGTCACTAATAGCTGCTGCATGGTTCACAAACACATGACTGCTTGTCACTAATAGCTGCTGCATGGTTCACAAACACATGACTGCTTGTCACTAATAGCTGCTGCATGGTTCACAAACACATGACTGCTTGTCACTAATAGCTGCTGTATGGTTCACAAACACATGACTGCTTGTCACTAATAGCTGCTGCATGGTTCACAAACACATGACTGCTTGTCACAAATAGCTGCTGCATGGTTCACGAACACATGACTGCTTGTCACAAATAGCTGCTGCATGGTTCACAAACATATGACTGCTTGTCACTAATAGCTGCTGCTTGGTTTGTAAACACATGACTGCTTCTGTCACTTGTACTACCAATAGAGCTTTCAGTTCCAATATGTTTTTACTTCTGATGTCACTTTCTCTGAAGTGACTCAGATCACTCCTGACTGATGTCAAATCATTTAGCAATTAAATGGAGATGAGTCATAGGGATTAATGAATACTTACATTTTTGCTTTCAAGTTTAGGTGTTGAATTTATCAAATATGTTCTCAGCTATTGGAAAACTATTTTGATTTTTAATATTAGACAATCTTTTGTTTATATCAGTATTTATTCAAATTGAAATTTGTTTGTATTATAAAATATATTGGTATAATGAAGTGAACAATTTAAGGGGTTTTAGCTAATTTATTTATAGTTAGTAATAGAAAAAACTGATACTGTATCTTACTAATGAATTTTTTTTTTGACAAATATTTCATTAAATTTTTGTAGCTTATTAAAGTTTCTGCAAAAATTACTCTGTAGTTCCAAGTTTCTTTCAATGTTTGTTTTGAAGAAAAAAAAATTTTCTGGCATTAAATTGCCTATGTCAAACTTGCAAACTCTTCATCATATAAAATACACTTCAGCAGTTGAGACAAACTGAGATTTGTAACCTTAGCTGTCCTCTGGATATAAAGGACTGTTTGAAAAGCTTATACTGTAGCTAAGTAGTAGTGAAATAAAAGAAATGTTTGACTTGATTTTTAAGGTTTAGAGAAATTGTGATTTATAAATTGTTATTTGTAGCTTAATATATGTGATATCTCAGTATGTTAACAGTTGAGTTCATTAACCAGCTTTGTGTAATAATGACTTTGTAATTTTCCAGAATATCTAAGTTTTTTGGGTTGAAAAAGTGGAACATTGTCTTAGTAATCATGTCCAGCAGAGCATCAGGGGGCAGCAGAGGCTCTGAAGCTGATTGGCTTTGTCCTGACACGAAGTAAGTCACTAATTCAGGCTGCATTATGACTGCACTCATATTCTGTACTTTTTTATTACTTGAACACCAGTCTGCTGTGTACATCACTGAAAAGGCACTAGGTTAATCAACATTATGAATACATGTGTTCTTGTAATTTTTTACTCTAGTATTACTTGAACACTAGTCTGCTTAGTAAAGTAGGAGTTCAATGTTATAAAAATACTTGATTGAAGATGTGACATATTAGTGCAGGAAGTTTTTTTCTCACTCAATAGCAAAGGTTACAATTTTAACATCTCAAGCTATGGCTTTTAATTCACAAAGTTGTTTGAGGAGACTATTGCAGTTTTGAATTTTTAATTATTTTTATCAAAGTGAGAACTTTGTAAAGCATTTTTATTAGTATTATGTTAACTTGTGTAAACTAATTTTGCAATAAATAACTTGCAAATCGTTTTCACAATTAAAGGGTGGATTTTAAAAACAATTCCTCTTTCTCCATTTCACATATCAATGGTGTCTGTTCCCATCAGTGTACATACAAAAATTAGTTTTGAGTAATTACTCTTGCCACCCACTATATGTTTTTGTGTAAGAAAGCTGTTATGAGTGCAGTTTTTGTACTTGCTAAATGATTACTCTAATTTTTAAATTAAAATTTACTATTAAATGTAATTGAAATATCAAATACAAATTGTTTTCCATTGAAAAAGGCTGTCAGTTTTTGCATCATGTACTATAATTCAAATGTGGTTATTGTAATATGTGCAATTCAACTTAGATTTTAATTTCCCTGTGTGCAAATTCTTTGCTGGTAACATGCTGGGCTTACAAACTTCTTACTAGATGTTGCATTTTCATCATCAACTTCTGTTGTTGAACAAGAAGTGTTCAAAGATTGAAGATCAGAATCTTGATTATAAATTCCCTTGTGATTCATTTGTTATTGTAAATTGTATTAGAATCTGTTAAGTTTAAATTTAACGAAACCTGTCTGAATATTAAAATATTAACCACACTTGAGAAGAAGGCTATCTAATCTTTTGCTGAGGACACTCTTCCAGAGATCAGTATTTTTCTGAAAGCAATTATTATTTGTTAGTGCTACTTTTCATAAGAGGCTTCAGGGTTTAATCCTTGTGTGGAATGAGGGGATGATCTGCACTATGAGTTCAGTGATGTTATCCTGCTGTGGAGCATGGTGTGGAAAATATTTCATGAAGTATTATTACAGGTGTGGGAACTTGAACTTTGCCCGGCGAACTCACTGCAACAGGTGCGGCAAAGGTGAGTGAGGGTCTTTTGAGAACCGTCTTGGTATTTGAATGTAATTTTTAGTAAAACAATAGCAACTTATTTGTTAATAATTTCATAATATGGTTGGGTTAGCTGGGAGTTTTTGTTCTGTTTTTAGAGGGAAGTCTCAGGAAAAGGTTGGTTAGCTTTTGGATAAGTAATGTATGCTACCAACTTTTGGATAAGAAATGCATGCTACCAATTTTTGGATAAATAATGTATGCTACCAACTTTTGGATAAATAATACATGCTACCAACTTTTGGATAAATAATACATGCTACCAACTATTGGATAAGAAATAGATGCTACCAACTTATGGATAAGTAATGTATGCTATCAACTTTTGGATAAGTAATGTATGCTAACAACTTTTGGATAAGTAATGTATGCTAACAACTTTTGGATAAGTAATGTATGCTACCAACTTCTGGATAAATAATACATGCTACCAACTTTTAGATAAGTAATACATGCTACCAGCTTCAGGAAAGAACATTGGTGTGTCTACCCCTTTTTTTCACTTTAATTCTTGGGAAGATGTACTGAAATTTGTGAGTCTAAATTTATTCAAATGTATCTCTTACAGAGCTAAATTCTGTACTAGCTAATAGGTGCATTTTGACTTTCCTTCTATCACTTATATTCAATCAAACAATAAGGTCTTGATCTTACTATGCCCTTCTGTGTTTGATTTAAAGCAGCTCAAGGACCCTCTGCCTCGGAGAATAGGAAGCTGCTGGGAACAGAGATTGGCAAAGCAGCAGCTGAGAAGTCACATGGACTCTTCAGTGCAGATGACTGGCAGTGTAACAAGTGAGCCATGAAATTTTCATATTTTCTTTAATTTCTTGTAAAGCTATACAATGAGTAAGCAAAATAAAATAGCATGGTAGTATATCTCTAGAGATAAGAAGTGGATGCATCATAGATCGAAGTGCAAGTTTTTCACAAAGAGATCATCTGAAGCTGTCATGCTGAGAGGTGTGATCCAGCACTTGATGTTTTCTCTTCAGGATCCTAAGTTTTAAAGAGAACTGATATCCAATGGAGGTAAACTTGGAAGAGGTGTGCCATGCTATATATGAGTATAATTATGCCTCCTGGTGGGCTGCCATTACAATCTGTTGTAGAAATGGTCCAACGCATCTTCAAGCACCTTCTCTTCCTAATAACAGGAAAAACCTGATTATTTTTTAATATGTTCTTTTTCCAGTGTGAGATGCATTTATTAGGTTAGCAAGCTGTCATTTACAGATTGCCATCAGTTGCACAGGATGGTATGTATTAGTATCTTTAGTTAGGTACTATACAATGGGGCTTTAAAAATGTTGCCGAATTATACTTCCTGGAAGTTTTCTTTTGGATGAATTGCTTGGGTAATTTAAAGTATATTGTATTTGTACTATTATAGAGGAACACAAAGACTGTGATCAATTGCTCACAGAATCTGATAAATCTTTTAAGATAGATTCTTTTAGAATAAATGTAGATTTTTTACTGTTCTGTTTGACCATTAAAGGATTTGTTGTTAAATTGGCATGTGATTATTGAGTGGGCTTCAGGTTCAACAGAACTTGCAATGCTTCTGAAACTTTGATGGGCCTTAGAAGTAGCTGCAATATTTGCTTTCCATGATAAATTATTTTTGGAATTTTTGATTACCAAAGGAAAATTAGAAACCCATAATTGTTTGTTTGGTTTTGTGATATTTTGGTTTTACTTTTGTCTGGTACATATGTACTAGGAACACTGAATATTATTAACTTTTGCTGGAGTAGCAACATGGTGCTGTTATTCGTAACATAGAATTTGGTTTATTGCTCATCATAGTCCTGTAATGTAGAGCATAGCAAATTTTGATAGATTGCTATTTTGAACACTCACGTTTCAAAGTTCTTGATATTCTCAATGAATTTTGTATCGGTGGTACCAGGCAAAATATTCAGTGGAATTTGCTCTTTCTCTTCGTATTTCTGTATATGTACAGCACAGTATATTATATATACTGTGACTGTATATACATACTTTCAAATTTGGGACACTTTTTGAATTAGTTTTTCATTGCCTGCAATACAAAGGCATACGATCCCTTGCATTTGATACCTGGCATCTACATATTCCTTAAACAAGTTACCATAATTTATACATAGATGAGTCAACAGATTAGTTCTTAACCACAAATGCAGGACTGATAACAATGAGAATAATAACTTTGTTGAAGAGCTGGGGGCTTTAGATAAAGTCAGTCAGAATAAAGTATACAACTCTGTTTTCTCAAGTTCAATTCCATTGCACGTCACATTTTATAAACTTGTTCAAAACTTGTGACCATCAATCCATTGTGTCATGTAATTCGCATAAATGCGTTTTGCTCCTTCAGAAAGATCGTCTCAGACCGTGTGTCCAACATCCTGAGTTTATTAAAAAAAATGGATGACTACTCAACAACTCAATGATATAATCCAGTGTTACAAGAAAATTATGGAAATGCAATCTGTGCATGCGATGACTACACTGATGCATTTATAAGCAAGAACATGTATCAATCTTTAAATGCGATGAAGAAGTGCCACTTGATCTAAATAAGTTTGGTGGAGTAGTGGTCTGCTTTCGAGAATTGAACACCAGCATTATTGTGTTTTACATATGAACTTCAGTGTATGATGGTTTTCAAGAACATCACTGAAATTACAGTGGCTGCAGGGACACCAAACTTAATGCCATGCTGAAAAGACAAAAGGAAACAACTATACATGTACTAGACCAGGATACTACCTGAAGCAGCATTTAAAAGTTGATGAATGCCTTATCAAACTGAAGCCTGTTTTTACTGATATGGCAAACCCAGATGTCAGTTCAACTGAGTAGCTGTGAAAGTTGCTAAGTTGATGACCTGTTTGGCTGCATTTTAAAAGGGTAAAAATTTTAGGAATAAGATTTCACTCCTGGAATTATCTTGCATGAGGGAAATATGTTTTAACAGTTTATTCTCCAAGAAAAAGGGTCTGTTAGCTCAAACAATGTGTGTATCACTGAAGCAATGAGAAATAAAACTGCTAACTAACAAAATTCTACTGACTGGAATGTATAGAAGTTCAATGAACACAGTGATCTAAATCCAAGAAAAATAATTAAAATCAGTATTTTTTTTGACATTACTGTAATTATGTTGGGTATAAATGAAATGACATTGTCTCAAAAATCAAAGTTAATTACAGATTGAAAGGAGCATGCTATAAAGAGTATTTGGAAAAGTTTCTGGATGTACAAGTTGATCCAGACATGTCAAAGCCACACAAACAGGAAGCAGCAGCTAATACTTCAGCATCAGTCAGTCTAACCAATTTTAAGTTGTACTTTTATGAAGCTGTAGTGCAAGTGGAACAAAGAGATAAAAATTCTAAGTTTGATGTTTGTGTAGCCATACTAGAACACATTCACTGCAATTGTCAAAGTAAAAAAGTACATATTTTCAGCATGTCTAAGTCTCCTCTACTAGTACGTAGTAGCACTTTCCCGACGCCAGTGAAAGATGAACATCAGTTTTCAGTTCTAAGGCTCGTAAGGGGAGACCGAAAGCTGCAATTAAAAAGAACCAGTTCTTAGCTAATTTGGTTTTATGCTCAATTTATTAACTTTTTTATTCTCTAGTTCATAGCTGTTTAATTCATAGGTTTCTTCAATGTAATTTATTTCAATATGGGAGTCATTGATATTTAATGGATTTAATGTAGGTAGTAACTTAGCGTAATGAAAGAAACATGAAATATTTTCTGCCATGATGGTAAAAAAATCTTGCCATAATTTTATCATTAATTAGATTATCAACCATGGCTGCAAAACACTCCCTATGGGTACATGATATTTGGTCAATATTATAATTGGTAAGCCGCTGTGGTTAAACGAGGAATATAATATGATTAGTAAGTACAGTAGTAGGTACTATCACTCAAAGTTGTACTAGTATCTTCAAAAAAATAAAAAATTATCTCCTGCATTAGGAATCGTTGCGTATAAAATAGTTCAAGGTTTATTTCCCATTCTATACTTAAAATAATTAGAAATTATACCCGTGATTAAAAGGAATAATATAGTTATGTTTCTAGCTACATGAATTGTGTACCATTTAGTATAGGGATTCCTTTCATCAAGTTAACCTATTAGAGCTGGAGGTGTAAAAGTGGAAACAATATTTTAAACCAGGTCCACAAAGTGTTTTTTTATATGTTGATGTTGCAATATGTTCAGCATGTATATTCAAAACTTTGCAGTCCTCTTCAATCAAGATAATTTTTTTTCTTCACAAAAAAATTTTGATTGCCTATTTAACGACGCACTAGGCGCCAATGAGTTGATGTAATAATAAAATAAATTTATTTCACTATTTACTACGGTATAGGATTTAACCATAGTTAACAAAATCTATTATTTATGAATATTAACTGAATTAAAAATTTGTTAATATAGTAGCTTGGGGGAAATTTTCACGATATTAAAAGATAACGAGTCAAAACTTATTTCTTTCGACTCCGTAGCCCTGCTCAATTGTACAGGTCTTACTCTATAGCTTATTGTCGAGCACAGAACACAGTTTCCACCCGAATATCATTTTATGAACTTAAACTATTTTTGGAACGTTTCACTATTTCATACTAAACACCGGGAAAAAACACATCTTCAAATAAAATAAAAAATGGATGACAACACAACTTTATATGGGCGACATGTAATGTTCCTTTTTACCGGATGATTTTCAGTTCGGTGTGCCAGGTCTGGTTTCTATTTGTTAAGCCGCCACCCGTCGCACTAAATCGCACTGTTCGCTGGCTGGTCAGGCGGTGCACTGTCGAGTAACTCGTGTTGCAAGTCGTGTTAGGGACCTGCTCCTGTATTTTAGGGTTGCCAGGTGTTGAGTGCTCTTTATGACTAAATTTCAACTGAAAATAGACCAGATCTATGTTTGCGTAGTTTCAATGGTGTAATGTGTAAATTAAGGTTGATATGTGCCGTGCCTAGTCAACACGTTGCTCAAGATATTGACTTGCTCGAAGAAGTAAGCACACAAAGCCTCAGGGTCATTGCTGAGTAAACCGTGGACATAAATTCGTTCCTTGAAACAATTTGCCCGCGATATTGCGGTGTAATTAACATCGATTATGAACAGGAATTCGCTGTGTTTCCTTAAAACTTAACTCTCTATGATGCAACTTTGTAACTCGTATTACACCACTTTTTCCTCACGAGGATGTGTATCGAGTTTGTGCTCGGCATGTAGCAGTGGCTGCTTGCCCGCACAGCCCCGTAGCCGCTCCGATGTGTCTCGTTGCAACGAACACTGGTCGAGTTCTGCAGTCGTTCGAACGGCTGCTGCCAAGCCGCAATGCTCTCACGTGTCATGTTATGGGTTTCCCTCTGGTAATGTTGTGTTTTCATTGAAGTTATGTTGTGTTTTACCTACAGTAAAAGGTTTTCTACGGTGATATTACGTTTTTTCGACAGTAATGTTGCATTTTTTCTGCGGTAACATTTCGTTTTTCTTGTGGGAATATCACATTTCTGTGTGGTAATATTACATTTCTCTCTGATATTAGGTTTTCGCAGCAGTAATGTAGCATTTCCCCTGCAGTAATGTTGCGTTCTTCCTGCAGTAGTGATACGTTTTTACTGTAGTAATATAACGATTTCCCTACAGTAATATGTTATGAGATTCGCTCCAAGATGTTAATATTGTGGTTGATTTGCGGCTAGAATACGTGTGAAGCAAGAAATAAATGTAATGTCCCCTATGAACTCGACCGACGTGAAACTTGCCTCTTGAACCCCTTGGATTAACAGGGTGCCACAATGTGTTCAATTTTAACTCATTTCTTCCAAATTTTTATTTTATTTTGGAATGACCTATTATGCTCAGTATATACTTGAATAGGCTAAATCAATGTATTTATGAAGGAAATATATTATAATTCCTTATATTTTGTCATATAGCCGGTACCATATGGTCCCGCTTGGAGGATATTGTTTACAAATATTATGACCCGATTCAAATTTAGTCTTTTTATAAAATTTATTTTCCTATGAGATAAAAATAAGTCAAATAAGAGCGACTAAATAATAAAATGAACTATTCAACGTGAGTTTTATTTAATTTGTATGGTACTTACGAAAATATTGCATGCATAACCCAACACGACATTTGCAGCATTGCGAGCATTTGTGACTGTTGCATTATCTTTCCACCGCGTGACCATGATGGTGCTCTCCAATTTACTAGTAACAGCATCATAAACTCCTCTTACTGCCTTGTCATCTTAAGAAATTTTGTTGGGCACAATTTTTCACGGCGATTTGCACGAAGAGCACTTGCTTCATCGTAGCCTCTTTGTCATAGTTCATGTAATAATGGCATTGAAGTGAACAAATTATCAAAAAAGAAATGAAATGGGAGTTCAGTCTTCTCGACACTGTAAGTTGACTGTTGATGCAAACGAGTTGAAGAACATGTACCAAATTTTCCTTCCATTGCTTCATCACATCTGCATGTCTTTCCTCAGTACACATCAAAAGTACACAAATATTCACTAGGAGTATTTTGGTACCACAATTTATACCCAAAGCATATAGGTTCATTTCTTATTGCTTGCTTGCACCCATGTTTACCAAAATATTTGACCATGGCTCCATCATGCGATATATTTTTAGAGTGTACAACGTGTTTCATAAACTTTTTCTGTAAGTGGATAGTGAGAGGTCGCATTTTGATTTGTCAGATGTATCCAAGACATCTGAAGCATTGGAATGCAAGCATTTCATAATGTCGAACCGATCCCGTCTCATGGCATTAGCAATGGCACTTTTGTAAACATCATACGACTTTGACAAATAGATATGTTTTTAGGGAAGAGTATTGTACCCAGTCTATAATAAAATGGCTAGAAATACCTTCAACTCGCTAGTTTGTACTTTTGCATCAGGCCAATTTTTTTTCAATGAGTATTTTGTTATTTCAGGCCACATTCTGTAGACTATCATTATTGATGAACAATCCAAAAATCTCAGCAGGTGAAAAATCCTAATATTTCGAGTAATTACATTCAGGGAAAATAACACAACTACCTGACTTATTCCTTTATGTCTACAAAATATTTTTTGCCCCTTTTCGCCGTTGAACTGCACTACTTTCATGCTCTACTGATTGAATTTGGTTGGTGGATGCATCCTGCGGATCATCACTTATTACTCTATTGCGAAGGCGCAACTCAGCAGGAGCCATCAGTTGCCCGCATGATAATTTGTCTGCATTATAATTCACATCCAAATTTTCATCACCTGAATTTTGATCTGTGAAATCACGAACATCAAGAGGCTGTATATAAATATCCTGTTTATTTTCATCTTTTGCTAACATGTCCAAAATTTCATTCATAGTGAGGGACCTGTGAAATGAACTACGTTTGTACACGTATCATCCTAGCGGTACCATGCAGTACCGCAGACTTCAATTTGATATTGCATTTACAATTTAAAAGTAATTATCAAAAACAGGTGTAAAACAGTTGTCACGCTTCTGTTATGAATGTTTATTCACCTCGCATGCAAAAAATGCTTTTAGATAGTTACTATAGCTTATATTTTGAACGGCATCATCTCGGCTCCGCGTTTTGAAATGATGCGTTACGCAAAAAACCACCCTGAAGTGTAACTACGATGCAGCTGCCACCGGCAAGCATAGGCATTGCGTCTAAGACATCAGTGTAAGTATCAAACGTGTTCAGAACATGTTTCCATTGACTGTTTTTGAATGAGGGTGGCTTGTTTTACGATAAATTCTGTGGTACCATATGGTACCGCTAGGAGAGATTGGGTTAGTCTCTCAAATCATTTACGTCAATATATTGCTGGCAATAGCGCTGAAAAAAGTTATTAACACTCCCTAATAATTTTAGGGTTAAATTTTCACGCAAATTACTTAGTATTTGTAGTTGAAGTTGTGCGTGTTTCAATGTAGTGTACCTCGTGCTTGCAGGTGTGGTAACGTGAACTGGGCCCGGCGTGGCACCTGCAACCTGTGCAACGCCCCTAAGGTGGGGGAGGTGGAGGAGCGCACGGGCTACGGTGGGGGCTTCAACGAGCGTACGGGTGTCGAGTACGTCCAGCGTGAGGACAGCGACGACGAGTTCGACGAGTTCGGTCGCAGGAAAAAGAAGTTCCGAGGCGTGAGTGCCTTAGAGGGGCACACATGTTGTGAAACTTGAGACAATGACCAGCTCTGTGTTGTAATTAAAGTCAGGGGCTGCGGTATATTTCAAAATGAAGTCAGTAAGTAGAAGCATTATAAATAAAGTGAATGATCTGCACAGTATATTGACACGCAGTCTGTGACCGGTGCAGCATTTTAAAATATGTACAGCATAGGTCTTTTATGTACGGCTCTGCTGATGTTGCTCAGTCGGTTGTTTACGCTGGAATTTGACTTCACCTCAAGGCTGTCCCTCGAGACATGCCTCTCAAACAGCACTGGCCGTGGGATCACTACAAATAATTCATTTTAGTCGCATATTATATGTTTAGTTCAAAAGCTCGGTGAAATTGCATGAAAGATAAGTGATGCTTCACGTAATATTCAGCCCGAAAATAACCTGGCCCTTATAAGGTTAACACATCTCGTAAGTTGGCTGACGTATTGTCCTGGTGTTTTCTTGGGCGAGTGTTTCCGGTGCTGTGGCTCTCAAACTCGGTATCGTATGTTTTGCATTTCTTCAGTATCTTAAGCTACTGTTGCTGTTCTGTAACATCATTGAAATAACAATTGTTGAAATGTTTTACTTTGACTGTCTTAATTTCATGAAAATTTCATGCCTGCAACTTCATAATATAACGTGCTTCTTTTCCCCAACTTGCATTCTATTAGAAGGGGCCAGAAGTACCATTGTAGCTAGTTTCTGCTCGAGCACGTTTGTTATTCTTTTCTCATATATTTTGGCAGCTTCTTTTTATCTCACCGCTAGTAGCACCCAAGTAAGGCGCTGTTGGTCAGTTATGAAAAGAGGTAAAAAAATCGAGCAGCATTTTCATTTCTAGCGCTGTTTTATGTTTCCATGTTCTGGTGTATAACTGGCTGCCGTTTTTAGGAATTGCTATTAGTTTCATAACAATAACTACTAATAATTTGTTCAGGAAAAATCTAAGTCCCCTCCGAGACCCGCCCCACGGTCGCCAGTGCGAGATGAAGACAACGACGAAGATGACGACGACGATGATGAGGAGGGCGACTTGTCCAAATACGCACTCTTGAGTGACGAGGAGGAGTCCAATGATGACAAGCAACAGGTGGGCAGTACTGTGAGGCCCACAGGTGGGCACTACTGTGAGGCCCACAGGTGGTCACTACCTTAATCACGTCCACTACACTCGGTTCACGTGCGACGTTTCTGGGTTCTACTTTGTCTGGGACACTCTCTGATATTTAGCACTGATGCAAGGTGCTCTATGTGCGGGTGCTTGGATCGTCAACAACAGTTGCAGGGGTAACAAAAGCGAAGTTTTTTATTTATTTCTTGTTCAGTCCGCTACTGGGATTGTTATGGTAGTAGTGTTTTAGTCGTTGTAGGGATACTCTTAAATGTGGACTACTAAACTGTCCTTAGGTAGGGGAGATAGTTTCTAATTGTATTATTACATGTTGCAACTAATGAACAAGAATTCGCATTGGCGCTTCTGCCCCACACCTTGATAGGATTACTGCTAAGTTTCGCTCCCCGTGTTATCAGTGAAGGCCACGTCCTCCTGCCTGCAAGGGTTAGCGAGTTGGCTACTGCGGAGTTATTCTGAGCAATTCTTTACTGAATTACACAGTTCAGACAGTCAGATTTCCGTTTAACCCGTTGAGTCGCTCTTGTGACATATGTGATTGGCCATTTTATCCTTTTTATACATTTTAACCTACGCTTACCTGTAAAATAATTAGAAAAGTAATAGAGAATAAAAAAGAAATGCTCTAAAGAGCTGAAGAAAGTCAGCTTAAAGATTTGATAAATTTCCCTCAAAAAAGGTGACGATTCGCGAGATGCATAAGCTGCGACGGGTGACGCTTAATAGGTCAACGGGAAAGTTCATTCTATTTATTTTGCCTCTGTCAGTCTCTCTTTTATATTAGCCTGAAGTATAAAATCATCTACTTATCAAATAACGAATATTAACTGATTAGTCATTACACAACTGTTCTGATCCCACTTTAGAGCCTAGCACCAAGACGTACATGTCCGGTGCCGTGGAGCTACATCTTTCAAGGAGATTTTCTGACATTTTAATACTTAAACCTGTAGGATTTGACATTTACATCTGAAAACAAAAGCCCAAAGAAATTAATTCTATGTATCTAGACTCGTGAACATCCAACGCATGAATTTACATGTCAGGAGTTTGGCGTTCCTTCATTATTCTGAAAAAATGGGGGGTTTAATTAAGTGTAGATTACTGAAACGTTTGATCAATTTATCTGGACGTAGCATGTACGTGTGTTCTGCAGACACTTAATTATTGTGTCTGGGCAGAGTGGCGGCAACAAAGGAGAGAATGGCAGTGCCGGGCGCCCTCGGTCTGCCAGCGACAGGTGAGCCCAGCTGCTGACGCGGGGCCTCAAGCCCTTCTCTTCAGGGACGGCCATGCTATAACGGGATTCATCTCTGACTAATGTTTCTAACTAATTAATATTAAAATGTTAGAAACTAATGGAGATTTGATGAAAGCTCGATTCAAGCACTTGTTGCGTTGCCGTGTAGTCCGTCTAGGGGTGACCAAATTACGGTAATACCTGCGACATAACCGTATGCTAACGAGCTCAATTTCATTTCACTGTTTTGGGGACCGTTGTGTTGTGCGTACTTGTAACTGGGAGTAAAATTGTGTTGTGTACCTGATAGTGAAGAAGTTTAAAGTACATAGCTTGAATATAATCCTTTAATGTACTATAATATTATTGACTTGTGGCTACCAGTGATAACACCATACTGAAAATCCTGATACTTACTCTCATTTTCTCAAAGATGCATACCCCTGAAAATTACATAACTGCCTCAATACCGTACATCACTGATGGGATCCCTCTTATTGAAACTTCAGCGGTTATACCGGGAATACAATAGTACTGTATTATTATTACAGTTATTTGGTTTCCATTTTCCAGTATTGTTTGTTATTGTTCATTGGTCTGAGGAGGTTTCAGTATGTTATTTGAAATTTCTTTACCGCTGTGCTTAAAAGTAGGTCGAGCCCATAAGCCTGCCCAAGAGCTGGTGTGTTAGCTGTGATGATTCATGGACTCCATTATTTTAAAACCATAGTGTATTTTTACTTTCAAGTCTACGCTGCTTTGGAATGTCCGGGCACAGTTGTGGCGTAAACAATAAGAAAATATTGAATTTGAACATGTCTCTCAGCGTCATGCGGTTCTGTCTGGGCAGGTCGTCCAACTCCGGCCGCCACAGACGCAACTCCAGCAGCGACTCTGACAGGTGCGGGGTTTGAGGGGACATGTATGGGGAGGAGAGATGCTGGGTGTGTGAAGGAGGAGGTAAGGTATGAGGAGCTAGCTTGATTGATGTTCAGTTCATCAAGTTTGCGCGGTTCATCAAGCCAGTGATGGGTTCATCAAGTCAGTGATGGGTTCATCAAGCCAGTGATGGATTCATCAAGTCAGTGATGGGTTCATCAAGTCAGAGATGAGTTCATCAAGCCAGTGCGAGAACAAGTCGGTCTCGTGCACAGCGTAGGCACTTGCAGACTTCACCTGCATAAATATTGTCTTGTTAGCCTTCAAGTATCACTGGACGAACTCTGTGCTTTCTCGGACTTTATGTACCGTAAATACATGTATGACTAGCAAGATGCTAGTTTCTACATTATTACAACAAAGTTAGGTAAAGGTAGACTGTTATATTCTGACTCTGTAATGAGACGTGTTGTTCTTGGGTTCGTTTGTTTAATCGACAAAACTATAGACTACTTTATTGTGAAGACTCTGAAATTATGGATCAAAGCTTGAGTATTACGAAAGAGCAGCAGAGTACTATGTATGTATGAAAAATACAATTGAAAAATCAAGTGGTAGAACATTTTTCAGCAGGATTTTATCGCATAAAACGAAAGGGGATATCCTTATAGTTATTTAATGTTTTCATGTAATGATTCCTTGTTTAAAGAAACTGTGCAAATACAATAATACTCCTCCATAAAACATGGAAAATACACGAGTTTTTACAATAGTTTTTAAAATTTTAATTTTGGAATCTTTGTTTTTAAAAAATATGCACTTGTCAACCTTCAAGATTATAGATTCAATTTTGTTTTTTAAAAATAATTTCAAGTTGATGCTTCTTAGTTCACAGTTTGATATTCGGGAAAAAAAATAAAATGAAGGACTTTTTTTACGGTTTTCTAGCAATAAACATAAAGGGATAACCTATTTATATTTCAGCATTCTTGATATAGTAGGTCTAAACTCAGTGCATCTCGGACATATTGTTCATCGGACTTCATGTATTGGGGATTCATTATAAAACGGACTTTTTATTGCTATATCTACATTTCTATAAAGACGTCTTCAAAATTTGAGATAAATAGATATTCTTATTTATTGTTATATTTAATGAATCTAGTAGTGAAGAAGGTATTCTTTAAATCGGGGAAATACATGTTTAAATGAAAATATGTATATTTTTTGTGTAAGCGTATTAAAACGTTGACTCCGAAGTGGTACGTATGTGTACCACTGAGGTTAGGTTCTGTAATTTTTTCAGATCCTTCTAGTGACTATGCGTACAAAGTGAAGATTTACACCAGTCAGGCAATCGGAGGCAACGTGTTAAATGAAGAAAAATGCACCACACGCAAATGCGTACACAAAGAATTGTTCGCATTTCGTATGAGAAACGCTAACGGTTGTGAAAGGTTTTTTAGGTATTTCAAAATGAACTTTAGAGTCTTGAAACAGGTGAGAGACGTGGAATGAGCTTATAAATGCTTAAATTGTGGGAAAAAAAGGTTTATGCTTCGCGAATTTACACCCACAACGGGGGTTGGGAAACGTAACTCCAGCGATGAAGAAGGAATCACTGTGAACTAGGGGACAAGTGTAGTGTACTCACATTGCTGACATGAAACAATTTATCATATGCAAATGAACGCAGATTTTGAAATTGTGATCTTAGTATACAGCGTCCGCCTCACAAATGCAAACACACTTCAGGAAAATAAAAGCATGTGTTAATATTTGAATATGCAATTTGTTCAAACATTACAAGTTCCTTGTGCTTCTTTAATTAAAAGAGGGGTTCAGAGTGTTGGACGTTAGCGTCCAGGCACTAACGTGCACACTAAATCACAGCTTGGGCAACGTTGATCAAAATGTCCAGTGGAATTGCTGCATATGCGTTCTCAATTTGCTGTGAAAAGGTCGCCAATTCAGTCGGCTTTCTGCAATACACGACATTCTTCAATGTCCCCAATGTGTAAAAGTCTGCAAATGTCTTTATCCTGTCATCTAAACCACTCACAAAACTATATTTTTCGATCCTAATCGTCTTTATTAGTTGCATGAAATCGACGTAAGATGTAGCATTCACACTGAGCTCCTAAGGATGCGCTGTATGCTTGTATAGCTCAACCTTTTTCACGTACCTTGTGCGGTAGTCTTCTGTGGCGAACTTGTTAACTAAACGTGTCATTTTCATGAAGTGTCTTGGCGGAACCTGTATATTCTGTAGGACCATGGTGATTATTTTTTCTCTTTTTGGCCCTATAGTTAGTAACTGCAATTTGAATTGAACCATATTTGCTGCTACCTTGCAATAGCACACACTGTAGGCTCCGTTTCGATCTGCTTGAAACACGTATTCTGCTATGCCTATTTGCATTAGCATACCTTAAACATCATTAAGAAAAAATAAAGCCACTTCCCTTAGAGAAGAAGGGGAATAAATCTTTCTCTGTTGCAAATATGCGACTTTGGTTCCCTGTTGCATTCATTATTTTGTGTTGACTTTAATTCCTGAAATTCTACCGTTTTCTCTGAGAGATTTAGCTCCCTAATGAGGACATTAAGCTCCAGCTGACTAAATACTTGTACGTTTGTTGAGATTCCTTCAAAAATCACTGTCACGCTACCCATGAGCATTGCTCTGATCTAAACTTGAAAATTTTGTTTATCCATAGAAATCGTTCAGAGAAGCGGATGATAGGATTAGTATTTGATAGGAGTGTGCAACAGTTCGGTTTGCTGAGTCTAGATCACAATACGTCCATTTACTTCATTTACATCTATTAATGTCCTCTATGTTGCTCGATAGAAATAGCAGTCTCCATTGTGGTTCGTCTGTTCTCTTCAGACCATACGTGTACTAAACTTGCAATGCTCTGTACCGTTTGTCAAATGCCGAAAGTGTTTTGCAGTAGATGTCCCCTTTGTCTTGTATTAAAATACGAGTTTTATTTAAAAACAGCTTTACATAAGCAATTTTTACAAAGTCTGATAGGTATTTTCTTCGTTCGTTCACTGTATATTTTCCTCAAACCTAACAAAAAATGAATGAAAAATCATTCAAACACTTTTGGGATTGGAGGAATGTTATCTTTAATTAATAAAAAGTAGTAAGTCAAAAGAAATGAAAGGTAGATCTAAGAATATGTGGTGAGACAAGTAACCCATAAATATTATGAAGCGTACTACAACACAAAGATAAAAAGCTCTGTGAAGGAAGAGCAGTATACCAGAAGAGCAGTATAGCGTTCAGTAAACCTCGCTTTTGGTTCTGTGGAGTAGAAACAATTTATATCAATGATGGTCTTTGGATTCTTTGTTTATGCTCTTTCGTTGTGTTTGAATGAGTTTTTTCGTTTTTTTTTGGATGGGATAATCTGTTTGCTTGCTAAAAAAATTAGGTGCAGACTGACAAAGGGAAGAAGAGAGGCGTCATCAAGGCTCCACAATCCTGTACATTGCATCACTAATGTCTGATTTAGTAATGCCGCAGTGCGTTATCATCAATTTTGTAGTATAAAATAAAGTAAACTATTTGCTACCTTGTATGTGAGGTCCCTTGAATCATACTGTACCAAGCGCCATGTATAGTGAAACTGAGTTATGTACACCATTATCATTCCCAACCCTTTCTCTCTGGAGAGTGAGTCGTAGGTGGTCAGAAAGATGGTCGCAAAATGGTTGAAAATCAATGTAATACCTCTATTAGTTGCTGTGATGCACGGGTTTTACTCTGAAACCGTCTCCTGACATTTTAAAAAGTGCCATTTGGAATCATGTGATTCTAGGGGCCTTATATGCTCTGCGCTAATTCTTAATAAAACTTAAACTCTCAGTCCTGGTACTTTTATGCGTTCAAGGTATAATTTGTCTTAATACCTTTATACGTAAAACGCACTTTTTATCGTGTTTATTGAAGGAATATTTATTGATAAATGCTCAGAAAATAGAGCTGCTACCAATAGAAGGAAATTGTATTCGAACTTGGTAACAAAATTTAAACGAAGGTGCTACAAAAAAATGTAAGGCATAACAAATTTATTTTTAATTTGTTATCGATTGAATTAACAATTATTGGTCGGTACCAGTTCTTTATTTTGAATCAATTGTAAAGAAGTGTTGCCATCGTGAGGTATAGTGCCAACACGATCTACCACTCTTGTTAAGTCATTTGTAGACCTTTACTTAAACTCGTACATTTGAAAGTACAGGGTGATCCAAAAGTCTTGGGCACATTTTGACATTGAATATCTCGGAAACTATTAAGGATATAAAAACGCATCTGGTAAGTTCAGAAAGCTTGTAATCTCAATTTTTACATGGAATGTTCAAAGTTGTTCAATGTGAGCACCATTGGTCACACGACACACATCAAGCCGATAGTCAAATTCTTGCCAAACGCGTCCTAGCATTGCATTGTCAATGTCCCGTTCTTTTAGCTGGGCATAAGCACCCATCCGTTATGAATTTACCATGCCGTCTCACTATAGACTTCCTCTCTGGTGGCTCCTTACCGAATTTTCTGCGAAATGCACGTTGAACAACAGTCCATAATTCAGTTTTTGCAAACTCAAGCACACAACGCCTTTTCTGGTTGAGTGAACGCCAGTAATGGGTCTGAAAAGAAATAAAAAATCAATAGCCTTACAAAAACTTAATGTAATTAGCTTTAAAATGGCACAACTTTTATGTTACTACCATTCATAGTTAAGGAGATATGGGGACTTCAAATGTGCCCAAGACTTTTGGAACACCCTGTATATTCTTACCCTAACTTGTTGCATGTACTTCACAGGTCTCGATCTCGTGATCGTCAGCGGTCAGCCTCGTCGCGCTCGTACTCACGTGACAAGGACAGGAGCAGGTCTCGAGAGCGGTCTCGCAAGTCGTCCTCGTCTTCTCGCCGTCGGTCGAGGTCCAGGTAAACCAGTGCAGCTGAAGTGTTCGCTGCTCTGCTTGGTAAACCAAAGGTCGCTATCGTCCAATGTAAGGTGTTCGAGCTTGCATAAGTAGAGGTGACGGCGCAGGTAAGGCCTAACATTTTCCAACATATTCATCTTAATTTTTCGTTGTGTGGTTATTTGTTACTGTAATACAGAGTATTTATGATTTAGGTGAAAATTGTTGATATAGTGACACAACATTCTTCTATTTAACGATTATATTTCAACCCACCTACATTTTATGCTCGTGTGTGCATGGGATAATGTAGTGAAGCTCCCTCAGATGGATAAGAACCTTTTACGAGTTCAGAATTACAACATAGTCCACCTATATTTTGTGTGTGAGGTAGGAATAGTGAAGCTCACTGAGATCAACATTGGTTGTGACGTCCGTTGGTGTATGGCAGGTCCCGCAGCCGAGTGCGCCGTGAGAGGCGACGAAGCGACTACTCCAGGTCCCGGTCGAGGTAACCTCTGGTTTGGTGCCCCCGCACAGGTAGGGCTCATTTCTGTGCTGCTGGGTCAGGCGTATGTTTGATCATCTGGGCTGCTGGGTCAGGCGTATGTTTGATCATCTGGGCTGCTGGGTCAGGAGCATTTCTGGTCATTCAGGCTGCCGAGTGAGATTCATTGCTAGTCATCTGGTCGGCGACGGCAGGCCCCATTTCTGCCCGTGCTTGCCGTGTGACGAAACTTTTTTTGCTTCTGTGGAGTTGTCTGATCAACTTCGTGTCAATTGGTTAGACTTATCGGGTAGGTTTATTTCTGGCCTTATCTGTTTCATTTGCGGGATAATTTTTTTTTATTCAGATTAGGCCACTTCTAGTCGTATTGGCCTATCTCTGGTCCTGGTGGCCCATCTCTGCTCCTGTTTGCCGTTTTCATTGTGGCTGTGGTTTTTGTGGGAATTTTGGGGTTTAACGTAAAGCGGCTCTTCTTTGTGTCAGCAACCGCGCGACGCATAGACACCTCGGGCTGAACTTAATCACCACACAAGGCGTTGTACGTTTCTGTTCCACACGACAGCAATAATTTTAGTGTACACCAGCTGCTATGTTAGTTATATTCTTGCCTGACAGAATTTAACGATGTGCCTTGTGCGGACGCACGGTATATATGAGAAGCAAGCTGCAGCTGCAGATATATTTATAAATATCCATTTTCCATAATTTCATATACACATCATAAACAAAAATAATTGTTCTTCCACTGTTTCTTGGTAACTTTTTCTGTTGTAATGGGTGGCCCTGTGTCTGATCTGATTCACTTGTTTTCGATGCTGCGAATTTATACTCCTAAGAAATTCTTGGTCTCATTTACATGGATTGACTCCCACCTTCATTGTGGACTTAGTAGTCAAATCTTGTGTTGTGTAGCTTTGTATTATGTAATCTCTTGTGTAGCCGTTCTGCCCACCAGCAGCAGTATTGGTGAGTTGTGTACTATGTAGTATTTTTTAGCGATGTAAGTAAATGACATTCATTTGTTTTCCCACTAACTTTCGAACTAATTTCGAGAACTGATTGCTGGCTTAACAGTTCCGTACAGCTCTGCTGTCTAGTGAGTGCATTCTGCAATGCTAAGAGGTCGAGTTTGTGCAGGTCACCGTCACGACGATCCCGCCGGAACTGATGAACAAAGCTGTGCCTGTATCCCCACCACTACCTCGGGCAAGCGATTGTGCGCCTCATGATCAATAGTGCGGCACTTGCTTTCCAAGAGACAAATTATCAGCTTTTGAGTTACAATCTTTCTACATCAATTCTAAGTTTTGAAATTTTGAGGATAATCTGCGCAAAATGGTTTTGTGTCAGGCAGTCGTGACGGTAAGTATAGTTGAGTGCGGAATGATGCGTTCGTCCAGTTATTTTCTTCCACGTTTGCTGTTTTGTTCGTTTTCTCTACATTCCGAAACGTTGTGTGGGAAACGCATGACCAGTAAGCGGTTACGTGTCTAATCTTCTTACGGGTCATGCAAGGAAAAATTTCAATAAATACATTGAAATGAGATAGTGTCCGAAGCGTTGACGCTTGTTTTTGACTTGACGCGCTAATTTTAGAATTTAGTGGGTGCAGCAAAGTTCTTACGAATCGATTTTAGAGTTAATTCGCAGCAAGCTTTCGTCGTATCTGCTTATTGTCTAGGATCATGACAGTTCCTATGTGGGGGGGGGGACATACACTGCACAGCAATAGGCAATATAGCTGTACAGTAAATAGATAATGTGTAATGGCGTTATCTTACAGCAAAGGCATGGAGAGGTGACCGAGTAGTCTTCAAGAACGCACATTTTAGATGTGCTGGAGAGTCCCTCGTGTTGCCCATCCTTTGTCCCGTATTCTCAGTTGTCGCAAGCGTACATTTGAGTAAACTCTACGGAGAGTTTGTCTCGTTTCCTAATCCTTAATAATAATGCTTTAGTACATCTCTATGGAAGTTTAGAATAGTGGTGAAATAGATCTATTTGCATATCACCTGCTGACTGAAAGCCAATTGGCAAGAGGTGTGTAGTTGCGTGGTGCTAAGCAGGCGTTCTGCACAAATGTCGGTGCATTGTAGAGCAGTGCTGTAGATCAGATAACTGAAGTTAGGCCTCTGTGCACAACCGGAGATTTCAGTGCACTTCTTGAGCCACACCTACTAAATCTTTCTCTTCTTGCCGGGATTAGTTAGAATGAATCTTAAATTTTCCTCGAGGACAATAATATTGATTTACGTAGAGCGCTGCACGACCGGGCATTATTAATCATAGAAACACTCGTAGATTTTTAGGAAAGTGATGCAAATTCTCCAGCAAATGTTTGCATTTGTCTCAGGCCGTAGTAAAGTGTTTTCTCAATACTATGCTGTCCTTGCACTGTATGATACATCCTGCTGACCCAATGAAAAGTGGTTTTGTTCTAAGATTAGTGTGAGAGCTTCTCGCGAATTTATTATGGCCTGGAATTTGGTAGTTATTTTATTAATTTAAACAAACCAGGTTCCGTATGTGCACTAAGGCTTCTCTTTTGACTCGGGTCAAATACTTACCTTGTTTGTAGTGTCGAGTATATAGCAAGTTGTCTGGCAAAACGTTAGGTATGAAATATTAAGTAATCCAGACTTCCAGTCTCTATCGGTTCAGTAGGTTAATCTTTGTAGACTTCGATCAAAATTGTTGAGAAACTTAGTAGCATTGCTTTCCTGTAGCGTGCTCCTGGACAGAAAACAGTGGCTTTCCCATCATGTATTCAGGGATTTAGGAAACAGTCTTTTAAGAACATTCACTCTAGTATTTCACGAGTGCTTGTATGGAGTAGTTCGGGCATATATGAGGATGTTGTGTGACGTGTTGGCATCTACCTGTGGTGCGGCTATTGTTATAAGAATGCTCATATATCCGCTCCTATAAGCTCAATCTTACCTGAAACACAGTCCGCCCTAGCTGCGCCAAAACTTCTATTTCAGCAGGGACTACGTAACTAATCATTGTTTCTTTTGATGTTGTAACCTCAGCTCGTTTTCTTCCTTCCAGAGCTGTGTTCTGGTGCTATGCAATCCGCCAATGTTCTAAAGTCTCCTGCTTGTGGCGGCTGTATTGCTAGTACGTGTTCCATTTTATTGTCAGTGCGGTTTGTTAATTCCGGGACATAAACTCTTCTGCATAACAATCCTCGACATTGTGCTTTGTTTACGTGCATGGGAGTTCAGCCATTGCACCCAAAAACGTTATTAAACTTTATGATAATTTTGTACTTTAATTTTTCCCTTTTCACGCGGACTTAAACCTTTTACGGCCTCAAAGATGGACTTGTTTCGCCGGGTATAAATGGCAACAAGTAATGAAATAATGAATAATAAGTAATGAAGTAATGAAACTGTCAACGGTCACAACACGTGCAACGGACTGATTGTTGTTGGTCACGAATTTGAAAAACTTGCATTCCAGATCTACAAAACTGTTAATAACCAGGAAGCCTTGTAACAGTATTACAGATTAGTTTTCCAAAGGCGTTTTCATCAATGTTTGCCTATCAGCGTCTAAACGAATATGAGATAGAAAACCTACCGTGGAAAAATAACTTGACAACGAAAATGTTGTCCGTCGGAGAGGATACTCATTAAACTTAGTAGGAAAAGGGTAAGTGGTAGAATCAATTGAATGTGTAATGCGAGACCATCTCATTTTGTGATCCATGTGCGACGACCATTTCTCATTTTCGTCGGGTATTAATTTTTTAGAACCGCACAGCTCCAAATTAATATTTCTTAGGGGATATTTGGAAGGTAATCAAACCACAGGAGATTTTAATTTCGGAGAAATTTCTTGATTCTTTCTACTGATACATAATATTGTTATATCGATCATAATTGGAAAAAAACTTTAGACTTCATTTGAAGATTTCGATGTATTGATAGTTCCGAAGCCTAAAAATTGCATTGGTAGATGCTGGTAAAAGATAACCCTGCGTGGTGTGCAGCTTTAGTGACGCGGTGTTCTGCAGATCAGTTGGTAAGAACGTGTTCGTCTGGAGACAATGGCAGCTTTGAAGTAATGCTTAATGTTAGATTAAAGAACCAGCGTGGATGACATCTGAAGTGAAACCGAGAGTAAATGATCGAATAATTCTATACTAGACAAGATAAATGCAACAGTAACCTTCACTGCATGATGTGATATGCCACATACGTACTGTTCCAGTTTAAACCATTAAATAATTATTGAGGCGCGGTAGTTGCTCGTACCACACCAGGAACGTACTGATCATATATCAAACGCGTATTACATCACTGCTACACACATCAGCCGGTGAAGCACAGTCGTTGTGAGGCACCTTCAAATTTTTTGAATAATTCATAGAGTGAAAGGTTAAACTGGGACTTTTTTGTACGATGTATTACGAAAAGTTACTCGAAATAATTCATACAAGAACCAAGGCAGTAGTACAATGTAAATGAATAATGAGGGATTACCGTGTACATTAGGTATACCTTTTAGCATTCTTTCAAGACAGGAACATATTCTTACGAGACTAGCTGGCTTGCACTCAAGTATAGACCTATTCCTCGATTGGATACATCTGTTAAGAAGTTGATGCTCAGCTATCAGTCTAGTGTCGTATACATATGCGCTGCCAATATCTTAATACGTATTAATATATGTACAAGATCTAAAATTAGTTTCTAAGCTTGCCATACACCTCCTCATTTAACTTCTGAGGGAAGCGTTTTAACAAGACGTTCACTTGACGCGCGTTGAGCTGCTTCGCTCCAGGGTCCATAGCTTTCTCCTGCTCCTTCGCCTTCCTCAGTTTTTGCTCCTCCTGCACGTGTGCCACGTATCAGTACGTCACTTCGATCATTTATTGGACATCAACACGTAAGTTACCTTCATAAACTCATAATATATTAGAGTAACGAAAATTTTAATATAAATATTTTGGATTTAGAAGTCACAATGTTTCGAAAATAAAGCTTTATGAAACCATCTGATAACCTCGACCCTGATATATTCAGATCCAAGCCTCCAACTAAGCCATCCTGTCCGCCACAGAACTTCAATTTTGGCAGCTGACTTCGAATTTGCATAAAGCAAAAATAATCATAACTCCACTCTAATCGTAAGCTTTCACCAAACGCATGTAAATGTTTCATATTTGCCTTGCTGTCTGCCCCAAATCAGTCACTCCCCTCGTCAGAGCCTGGCTCTACACGACAGCCCAGACAACCCCATCACCACTGGACGCCTTTTTCTGATCTGACTATACAGAATACTCTCCAGAGCTCCCACACCACCACCTCAGAGATGCCAGTACTTTGATGTTCTCCCTCTATAAGATATGTTCACAGAACACATGAGAACCATCCTCGTTTTAGTATTGAGTATGAAATTTGGTGCGTTACTCCCTTTGGTAGGTAACAGTTAGTGTATCCAACTTTTGACGTTGCTGGGGAATTATTTTATAAATTTTATTCATACATCATACTTGCAACGTTATACATGCCACTTGAAAAAAGTACAAGAAACAAAGATAAATAATTAATTTCCAGAATGCTTTTCGAAATATTAACGTAGGAATGTTTTCCCGACTATGTACAAACTGTTTTCGACTAGGAGGATTAATGGTTATAATAGAACCTAAAATTGTGTAAGTACTGGCTCAGCCTAGAACTAGATCCCTACAGAAGTTAGAACAGCTTCTATCAACACTGAATCTAGGAACATGGAAAAAACGGCCTATAATCAGAAAATTACCTGAATTAATTAAAGATGACGGCTAAGCAATAATAATTGTATGATATACTCGTATAATACTTACTAACATTGAGTGTTTTTATCCAACACGAACTCAACGTTTATGTGATAGTAGAAAATAATGATGGAATCAATCTCAATAGTTTCAACATTGGTCGCAAAAACCCAATCAGCGTCATTTTTGCTAAAAAAAAGTGAAAAAAGCTTATTGACCGCAGTAGGTACCTATCACTAGCAAGGCGTATGCAAGATGTGCATGGGTGAGCACTTATGCCTTCACAGCACCCAGCTGGCACGGCTGATGTACACATGCACTTATGCCTTCACAGCACCCAGCTGGCACGGCTGATGTACACATGCACTCACCCGAGCCTTCTTGTGACAGTTGGTGAGGACTTCTGCTTCTGCAGCACAAAGCGCCTGGGAGAAGTCGTGCTTCTTGTAACAAGCAAGCAGCAGTCCCATTTCCTGCAGGCATCTTGTGTCTGAGAATAAAGAGGTTGTATTATTACGAGTACAAATGAAAACGTTATCAGATATGACAGGGTTACATTGAATAAATTGTGACCATCCTAAATTAATGATAAAAATTTTTGACAAATAATGATGTAAAAAGATACACTAACTTGAATTAAAAAAGCTCGTTTTTCCTCTTCCTAGATTATAAAGCTTCCTGCTACACAGCCTTGATGATTTAACTTTGCATGCCAATTTTGCTTTGGGAATAAACAGCAACATAAATATTAAATTTGCAGCTTCTTTTACACAATTTTAGAAACAAAGACAGAAATTTGGAGTGAAGGTTCTATAGTTCCACTGAATATCCTACTTTTTAATCCTGTACCCACCCAACATCTAAACTGAGGTAACACATACCTAACAAATCTACAAACTTTTATGAATTTGTTGTAGGTAGTTAAAGAATATAGACCTTTCTGAAAAATGAACGAACATTCAAGACTTTGAAAAAGCTAAAATGACATTTCTCACTACAGTAATGTACAAAGCTTAAAAACTCAAGAAGCCAAACTAATGCCCATCTTTAAGATCAATAAACAAAGATTCAAGGCAATTAAAAACCTGAACTAACACCCATCTTTCTAACAAATGTACAAACATTTGAAACTTTGGCAAGCTATATTAACACCTAACTTTCTGAATAAAATACCAATATTGAAGAGAGGCTAAATGAAAATTTTACTCACCAGTATCTTGCTCATATTGTCCTGAAACTTTATTCTTGAGTTTCAAATCACGGATAGGAACATAAGGGAAAGGTACTGCAGTTTGTCCTCGGCCAGTAGCAGGGTAGCCACCGCATGGTAGAGGATATCGTGCACCAGGGCCAGCAAAGGTTTTACCTGCGTATGTTTTTCTGGCAAACCTTTTCTTGGCACAGTTAACAAGAGTAGTATGCATTTTGATTGCTAAGCAATGCCTGGAAATAAAAGCAGTACAGATACAATAAACTATCATAGATAAACAAATTACAGAAACTTATACTCAAAAACCATCGCGAGTCAACATGTTTACTTATCTGTTTACACAACTTTGATGTAAAAAATTCTTAGGGATATTCATTTGTACTTTCCTACAGAAGTTAATTTTTTTAAGATAATTTCCATAACAGATGAAAATCTGAGCATATATTAGGTATGAACATATTGAAAATGCAAACAAATACTTAGGATACCCAAATACCTGGAAATTATTATATATATTATACTAGATATACAATTAGCGTTAATTACAAAGTACGGATACAGTACCTGATCAGATTTACACCAGTCAAGTAACTTGATAATAGTTGTCAGAGTTTTATACCACGATTCACAAAATTCTAAGGTGTTTTCAACCTTTTGTCTCTCATCTTTCACTCTAGTCTCATATATCATTCTTGTCACTTGCTTTTGCTGAGCTTTGTATTCATCCCATTCATCCTGCCATTTAACTTCCACAATCATATATCTTTCATCCAATTTTCTCATTTTACACGGTTTTGATTCAAAATCTTCCTTCTCAATCATTCCTCTCTTAACTCTCTCAAAAACCACTTAGCTTTTCCGGTATATCTTCTGCACTTTACTTTTCCAATTATCTCCTTTGCTGTCTCATACATTTTTGCTATCTCTTTGTTCAGGTCATTTACATTCCCGTTTCTATTCCATTCATGTCTTCTAAGCTCATTACAAAATTTATTTCAACTCACTACTTTCAAATACCACTTTTCATTTACACTGCTCATTGCTTGCATAACCTCTTTTCTAGCCCATTTGTACTTAGGAACAAGCATTCGGTGATCAGTATCAATTTCAAATTCATTTCCATCCACATACATATCTGACAAGCATTCTTGCTTCATGATTCACTAACCCATAGTTAATTGCTGCTTTCCATTCTTTACTCTCCCACGTATGCAAACCATTCCATACTGTGACATTCAGATATTCAAACTTATTTCTTTTAGAAAAAACTCTGGGCCATTTCATGCAAAAGAATCAGCCAAATGAGGCATTACTGGGAGAGCCTGCTTGTCATAAACAGATCCTCGTGCTTGACAGATAGTCGCATTCTAGTCTAGGTGACTGACATTTCAAAGTCTCTCATTCCATGCATGCACTAGGAAATTCTTCATTGCATTCACAACAAAGTTGCATCCCTCATCTAGCCTTGCAAAATAGTTCATACTTCTTTTCAACACACCTGGCATTCTACTGGTTCTCTTGATACAGCTCACAAACCCCATTCATAAAGCTCTCTTACTTATTGTTCATATTTACTAAATTCAAAGACCAGATATTCAATCATTTCCTCTACTCCTCTGTTACACTGCACACATAACCTGTTGTTCCCTTCATTCTATCTCCACGTACACCTATTCACACTTAATGCCTTACACCTGATGGCAAGGAGTTCGCTGCCAAAACATCCATCATAGAACATTTCTATCTTAGGTATATTCTTATGGGCATACCAAGCTAAGGTGGTGTTTCCTGTCATGCTATACGGTAGTACCTCAGTTAACGAATGCCTTGGATAACAAACAATTCGGTTGACGACCAACAATTTCGCCAAAATTTTGTCTTTGATAACAAAAAATTTTCTGATAACGAACCGCAAGACAACGAACCCACGCAGCATTCCAACCTCAGTCAATATCAATTTCTTCCCAATTTGCTGCTTTCAAACACCACTTTTCCTTTACACTGCTAATTTCTTGCATAACCTCTTTTCCACCCCATTTGTACTTAAGAACAAGCATTCGGTGATCAGTATCAATATCAAATTCATTTTCATCCACATACATTTCTCTGACATGATGTCTTGCTTCATCATTTACTAACACATAGTCAATTGCTGCTTTACATTCCTTACCCTCCCATGTATGCAAACCATTCCCTATTGTGACATTCAAATTTTCAAACTCATTTCTTTCACAGAAATCGATCAATTTATGACTATTTTCACTTACTTTCTCTCCAAGTATACCAACATGGCCATTCATGTCTCCCACTACAATCACTGGGAACCTGCTAAATTCTTGCACTACTCTTTCCAGTGTGGTATACTTCTTGTCATTCTCTTCCTGCGCTAGTGGTCCCGTGGTTGTCATATAACACACAATTAGAATAATGCATTTATTTGCTTGCACTTTTTCACATCTCATTACCAAAATATCTTCACTCTCAAAATCATTTCCAACACAAATTTCTTCCAATTTAAATCATTTTTCACAATCAGTCCTACTCCTCCCCCTTTCTTCTGCCACTTAACACAACCTTCACCTATCATTTGATATTTATTTTCCTAACACACCAACCTCACCCTATCTCGCATCTGAGTCTCTACTACACCTACACAGTCTAGTCTTCCCTTCTCAAATTCTTCTGCCAGGTCATCAAACTTTCCTACCTTCCATCCACGCACATTTATGCATCCTAACTTTACAACATTTCCAGTACATTCATCTACTCTTTTTTTTTCATCCACTTGCTTTCAGTCCATTCTAGCTTCCATGAGGAGATGGGTGGCCCTGATCCAGCGAATGAATCTCTGGGAGAGCTTTGTCTCCCCTTCTTAAGAAAGATGGACTCCATCTCCCAAGAAACACCCAGCCTGGATCAGATCATCCATATCCAAGAAGCTAGAACCGACTTCACGCTTCCGTATACTCTCCGCTTTTATAACAAGTATCTTCTCATGCAAATCTCTATTTACCTCTTTGCGCAACCGTTCATACTCTTCATTACAAGCCGGTCTTCTCAACAAAGTTGTGACAGCCACTCTCACATTCTTCTTTAGTTTCAACCACTTTCATATTCGCATTTACTGTCGCTTCCCTTCAATTCTCAAGCAGTCCATTTCCACCTCCTTGTACAATCACCATGCCTTCATTCATGTCATTAATCACCTTTTCAGCATACTTACAAATTTTTTTTACTCTTTTTCCTCTCAAACTTGTACATTCACTACTTCCACTCACCCTGACATACCCATCAACATTCTTAACCATGCTATCTCCACATAGTCTTATCACTGCCCTCACTCTACCTTGCAGTCCTCTCTATTATGTTCACCTTTATTGCATCTATATCATTTATACTCCTTCCACCCACTTTTATCCAAGGATCATTCATCTCCTCATTTATTCTATTCTGTTCATTGTCATTTATTCCATTCTTCTCAATCATCCTCCTTCCATTCACTTTTGCCCAGGGACCATTCACCTTCTTATTTACTCCACTCCGTTCATCTCTTTCACTTATGCACCTCACACCATCATTCACATCACCATCAACTTTCCTTTTACTCCTTACATCTTTTCCTCCTTTCAGCTTCCTTTCATAATCTAACTCTTTCCTGAGAGACACAGCCTTTGCCTTCAGCCTTTTAATCTCCTACTCTTTCTTCATGTTTACATCAGCCATTTTCACTCTTTCATCCACCATACACTTCCAGCAATCAAACACCCATTTATTTCTCTCACTCTACCTCATCTCAGTCAAGCCTTTGTATGACTCCAAATTCACCCACATCTTACATGCCCTGCACTCAATCATGCTTCGAGATCCTGCCTTCTTAGACTTACCACCAGCCATTCTGTGTCCGAATTTAGTAGAACTAATTTGCCCTCACCTAGAAATAACTACAACAAAGCAAACTTCCTGTATTCTCCTTTGATCTATTAAAACAGTCACTCAAGCCAAAAACATTCAACCAAGCTAAAACAGTCAATCTAGCCAAAACAGTCACGCCAAACCAATCCAGCTAAACAGTCAATCAAGCCAAACTGCCAAAACAATCAATTAAGCCAAACTGTCGATCAATAACTATCAATTAGTGCAATAGATCAAACCTCTGGTATTTTTTCAGTTCGACAAATGCACCTTCACAAACTCAAAACGTTCTACCACAAATTTACCACGTGTTTCTACCACTACACTTTGATCTTAGCCAAAAGGCCGAGAAGCGATGTTTCTACCACCGCGTCACGAATCCACGATCAGAAATCCATTGGGTTAACGGTTGGCTTTTGAGCCACTAGATTTCTTCCACAAGCGCGGACAATAGAAGAATGGATACGTAGGCCAACTCTGCCGGCAGAATCGTTTCTAATATGAAATTAATAGATTTCTTAATCAAAAACACTCATATTCATCAGAAAAATCTTTTTGTTGGATTTTTTCTTAGGTTCCAAAATACACATTTATTTATTTCTACGTATTAGCTATTAGTGTCATACATGTGCGTTAGTTTTAATCTTCATTGCCTTCTTTTCATCTATTTTGGTGAATGAATGAAAATACACATGGGATAGCAAAGCTTAGGCATTTGTTCAAACATTCATTTGATTTATTTCAAGTTGTCACGAGAGTGTAACTCAGATTTTCTCAGCTTTTAGGAAAAACACTGGAAAATAAGCTATTATCAGCAAATTATTTTATTCACTTCTATGTATACACTAGGAATGAAAACATAACAAATATCAACTTTACGATATATTTCCAACACAATTTCTGAACACCACTGTCCCTGTCGAACGCATAATTACTATTATTATTACTGTATTCCTAGTTAAACACCGCTGTCTAAGCGGAACTTCAATAACACAAACATTGTCAAATTTTCCAGTCCACTTCATGTCAACAAGCTTCCTGAATGCAACAGAGGCTTGTTCAGCATAAGCAGTGCGTGTTTTTCTGCATTTTCCCTCTGCGCATGAAAGTTTATGCCTCAACTCTAAACCTAAAGCTAATGCTTCACCTTCCGAATACAATTTCCTTCGAAATTTCAGCAATTTAGCCGCCGAAGTAAAAATTTTCAGCACTACTGTAACATCACTTTTGCTGGCGATCGGTTTGATATAAACACCTAAACACCGGTCGCAATTAGGAATTTCCCAGATTGTTTGTAAGGATGTCCGTGCACGTCATTGATTCCGCACTTGCGTGCACGTCGTTGATTCAGCGCTCACGTGCACATAAACACGCGACTCAACCTCCCAGGGTCACCTCACCTCACAATCTCCACGTGCATACCTCGGTACTGTCTAACTTTCAGTCATATTATCGATTGCAGGTTAGTCCATTTAGTACAAAGTTAGGGGTCGATGGTTACCCTATGGTTGGTTGGAAGTTTCGTGCATAAATTATGTACACAGATCGAGTGACAAAATAATTTTAATACCCCAAATGTATCCAACTGAACGATATCAGCCACTACTCACAAGGAACATAGTGTTTCTATAGCAACATTTAGCTTCTACAGGGTGGCGCTTAGGTAACGCACCCTTCTGCAAAATTAATAATAAATAAACCATGAAAGGTATAACGATGGGAATAATTACGACATGTCGTATCCTGTCTACATATACCCAGTGTATATTGCGGTAATACTTTATTTATTATTAATTTTTTAAAACTGTGCGTTACTCATGCGCCACCCTGTAGTTGAACACAGTGACGAATGGACATCACACGTGAGAAGTAAGAAATACTAAGTGTGCAGAAACAAATATTCTCATTTGCAACATTTTATTGAGAAAATACGAAAAAAGTTTCCTTAAATTGCAACCATAAGTTCAGACCAACTTAAAAACACTAATTAATAGGTGCAGCAACATGACTTCCTTTTTTTCAAAAGAAGTTCTGTTTAAAAAACATATGGTTCCGCACTCTGTACACGCGAAGAATAAGCGGACTGAATGCCGTTGAACAGGGATTTCAGCTGAAAAATAAATGTCGCTTTGAAAAGTATACAATTACTACATTAAACCATCACGCGACATCACTTCTAAATGTTGCGCTACGTATGTCAATGGTTACTCAACTAACGAATGATTACAATTACATACTTAAAACAAGGTATACATTACCGAAAACACTATAAGAAACATTTGACTGAAACTTAAGTTTTTCTAAAGCAATGGCAAATACAATTTACTAAATAAGAAGTTGTTTTCTACCATGTTTGTCATTACTCTACCTTCTACTGCCCTGTCTGCTGCCACAGAACTATAATCACAATTCACATATGATTGAACACCTTACCTTTGCAGTTGTGAGAAGCTCGGTGCTGCTTAAGAGTATTCCTATAAATAGAGGAATAGTCACAAAACTAGCATCTATGAAAATGACCTACGGCAAGCTTGCTCGCTAGCTGCGCCTTCATACCGCCATTATAGGCAGAAGAATAATTACAACTTGCATTTGAATACTTCACCTACGTATGCCATGGCTCTTCGCTAGATGCCGCTTCAAAGACCTATTACGGATACAAGAATAGTCACACAACTCGCAGTTCGCTAATTTATTGACGCTGTGCTTGCTAGCTAAAGGCCTTTTTAAAGACTCTTTTCGCCAGAAAAATAATCAATTACACAAAGACAGTTTACCTACACCGTGTTTGCAAGCTACATGCCGTTTCAAGTTGCGATTGCTGGGAGATGAGTATACACAATATGCGCACTGCAATAATTTTCCTATATGATGCTTACTTGCTAGATGAGCTCTCAAACTGCCTTTTTGGGCAGAAGAATATTCACATAACTCGCACTTCAATACTTTCCCCATCCTATGCTTGTTTGCTAGATGCTTTTTTAAACTGGACTGATGGGCAGTAGAATATTTACATAACTCACAGTTCAACATTTTCCCCTTTTCGTGCTTAATAGAAACATGGCCTAGTAAAGAATGTCGACTAGCACACGAGTAGTCACAGTATTGACACTTAAACGGTTTCCCTATAGCGTGTTTAGCTGCTAGATGAACGCTTAAACCTGACTTCCAGGTAGTAGAATATTCACACAACTCGCACTTCAACATTTTCCCCTTTCCGTGTTTGCTAGCAAGATGTAGCTGTAAATAATTGTTCCAAGCACATGAGTAATTGCAGTATTCACACTTGAAAAGTTTCCCCGTGACATGTTTAATTGCTAGATGTTCTTTTAAAGATCTATGAGAGTAAGTAGAATAATCACACAATTCACACTTCAATACTTTCCCTATCCTATGGTTGTTTGCTAGATGGCTCTTTAAAGTGGAATGATAGGCAGCAGAATATTCACACAACTCGCACTTCAACTTTTTACCCATTTTGTGTTTATTACCTAAATGCCCCTTCAGTTGATACATTTGTGCACAAGTGTAATCGCAGAACTCACACTCTAAAAAAACACCCAATTTATGTCTTGCTGCAAGGTGGACCGTAAGGCTATTTTTCCGATTAGTGCTGTAATCACAATGCTCACACAGTAACTTCTTGCATCGGCCAGGTTTAACCTCCACGTCTCTGTTGGTACCTGACACTTCTGCTGGTACCTGACAATTTTGCTGGTACCTGACACTACTGACGGCACCTGACACTTGTGATGGTACCGAGTCAGCGCCCTCTTGAGATGCTGCAGCTGATCTCTGATGAACAGCACTTGTGTTGCACGCACCAGAGCTGCCTTCCTGCAACTTGTCGTCTGTTTCTGCGTGCCCTGAACGTGCCCCAGCACACACCTCGTCTTCTCTCTTCATAGTAAGGGTAGAGGAGACTGCATTTGAACTAACCTGTGAGGGAAACTAATGTAATTATTCACAATATACACAAATTATCCTGTGACAGTAAGAGGCATATATTGCAAGGTAAGGGTGACTCTTGTATGAAATGAAAAATATTTAGGCAGTGAGTATCTGGGAAAATCTTTCATGCTTAATCTAACAGGTCTATTTCAAACACAGTTGTTCTGGAACACATTCCTGAAGAACAGTGAAATTACAAGGCAAATAAGAGTCATAAGGAGAGACGAAGGTAAACTCGCAACATTTCAAATTATTTTCGTCTTCAAACAATTTTCCTTTGATGTGAGGAGTAACCAGATATGTCAGGGCAAGAGAAAAGTCAACAGTAGGATGCATTTCATTGGTCAAGACAATCGTAAGATGCATTTCATTGGTCAAGACAATCGTAGGATACATTTCATTGGTCAAGACAATAGTAAGAGGAAGAGCAGTTTGACAAGAATAGAAGGAAGAGCATTTTGACAACAGAAGAAAGAACAATTTGTCACAATGCTGAAACTTGCTGAAATTGTTCAAACATTTATCATACAATATTTATTGTGAAATACACTTTTCAAATTTCCACTGTAAGCTAGATCAGTGTTAGTCACCGGCCAATATGAATGCGAAACTTCACACTAATAATTTGCCTCATACACAGTCCCTCAAATGTTTTTTGTAAACAGCATTGCAAATATTTTCCAGATCTTTGCAGACAACTACTGCACAATAAAATTTGAGCAAAATGAGGTACATTTATTTATGAGGTATAAATACAGAGCAAAATGAGGTCATTATACCAGCACACAACAAGGATGATATACATATATATCAACCACAATGAGATAAGGAAGTGGAAGCGCATGGTGTACAAAGCAACCACTCTCGATGGAAACACAACTGGCTCACTGGTCGCACTCAACGCGTGATCTAATCTAATACTAAGAATGACCGTCGTGTGTATATATATTTATTTATATGCTTCTGTCACGCTCTTAAGAATAGATAGGAAGAAATTAGCACTGCCGGTCTTGGTTTCAGTTCACTGGTAAATTAATACACTAATTTTCGCTGTACAAGTGCACAATAATATGTCACTTTGAAAAAAATTAGAGAGATCCAGAGCCTTATATACTCGAGTCCTTACCGTGGATAGGGAGTTCGGCGGGGTATTGCATATTTCAATATACATACACAAGCTCGTAGTTGCTTTCAGTAATGCTGAATTTCTGTATCTAGGATATGATACGAATAGCTATAACTACTTCTATTGCAGGTTAAAAATAATGTATTCTAATTGTTTATTACTGTCACAAGAAAGATAAGTTACCTTTGAAATAAGCTTAAGCATGGAAACTCCAATCGAACGAAAAAAAGACTGAATCGAGAGCGAAAAAGAAGAGCGAGAGAAAGATTATCTCAAGAAAGATTTGTAAATATTTTTTGTTATCATTTTGAATGGCATGGGTACACTAGTGATTCAAGATCAAGCCAGTGATCTGACGCATGTAACATCAGGAGTCCTTCAAGGGAGTGTTTTAAGCCCGCTAATCTTTATCACTTATATGAACGACCTTCATGTCGAAATCATCAATAAAATCAACAAATTTGCCGATGTCACGACACTGTCACAAAGAGTTCACCGAAAGAGACAGTAACTATTCAATGAGACCTCCATCGTCTACTAAAACGCTCCGAAACCTGTCAAATGAGTTTCAATACACATAAAAGTTCCGTAATGAAAGTCGATGAAAATGAGCGGAGTTTCAAACACACAATGAATAACATACGCAATAATGAGGGTTTAAGCAACAGAGATCGTGATATCGGTTTCACTGAAAATCGCAAGCATGACAAACAAGTAGAAAAAAGCATCAGAAATTCGAGAAGGATTCCTGGTTTAATTGCAAGAAACTCGGAATCCAAGTCATAGAACATAATATTACTGCTCTATAAAGCGTTTGTCCGGCACATCTATAATATGAAGCGCAACTCTGGTCTCCTACCATACGACGAGACATTAACAAAATGGAGGAAATTCAACGTTAATCTACAAAAACGGTTCCTGAACTTCGCTATCTCAACTACGAAAGGTGTCTTCATCAGCTTGAGCTCATCTCTCTAGAACTAAGAAAACTACATACACAACTCATTCAGACCTACAAATATCTCAATACATTTTACAACGTTACCCTGTAAGGGCTTTTGGACACATAATAACGTGTAAACTAGAAATAATGGCCAAGGGCTAATAACAAGAACCTTCAGGAGAGAAAATAGCGTTTCTGCTGACACTGTTAACACATTCGAAAATCGTCTTGACAAATATTGAGTAAGAAATATTGCGTATTGTTAAGTACTGATTAACGGTATTACCCTACAACTACAGTAAGCCTTATAATTATAGTGACCAGCAAGTCTTACTTATTATGTACCACAAGTAATATACTATTGTATACCAAGATGCATACATATATAAGCGTTATACCATGACTATACATACAGGGTGGCACAAAAGTCACTTCACCAATTTGAACCTTGATTACACAACAATTGATACAGCTATAAAAACGTTTTACATATGAAATGAAAGAGAAACTTTTAAACCTTCATTCCGTATTAATGATACAGATTTAAAGCATATTTTTAAATCAAAATTCACACAATTATCATATCCTAAAAATGCCAAACTACAGCATGGATCAATGAGCACAGGTAGTAGAAAGTTATTTCTTTCGCAATGGATCGTTAATTGCAGTATAGAGGGATTCCGCAAGAACATTAAATTGCCAAAGACCTTTCAAACATTGCATTATTGCAGTGATTTCAAGATACAGAGATTTTAGCTTAACAGCAGACTATGAACACTTACACAGACCGAGATAGATACGAAATGCATGTGTAATTCAACGAGTTTTATTGAGTTGCAGTAGATTAGAAAATGTCGGCTACACAACGTTCCAGTCAACTAGGAATTTCACGATCATTGCAACATATCCAAACTAAATATTTAAAACTGTTCACATGTATCGATGTCATTCAAAAATTCATGGAGAGCAGACAAGCAATTGCAGTACCTGAGGTTCCTGATCCCAGTCAATGGGCTCCTCCTTCACTGTGACGTCATCCAGCTCCCCGTCAGACACTTCACTTTTGATGATCATTGCTGCTGGAGAATTGGCAGGGTTTGGTGGGGCAACTGCAAGGGCAAGACAACATTTATCCTCCTGAACAGACAATGCAACTATTGAATTAACTTAATACATAAAGGCTGTAATAAAGACATATGAACTAAATTCCTATCCTAGCATGTGAAAATTATTTATAAAAGGGAAATTCACGCCACATCAAGATTACCTTCCAGAGTTACTTATAGGTTAGAGCTTCTCTAAGATTACAGAACTTTGCAAAAATTGAGCATAAGTTAAATATTAAAGAAGAAAGCACCAGGTTCAAAAATATTTGACCTATTCCATCCATTTTCAACCTTCAGTAAAGCAGAGAGGATTGTTTTTCTTGCTTTCTCAACAGTAATTGTGATAATTTGTTACACAGAAGTGACGATTGAGTTTATGTTTGAAACTGTATTGGATACACATGACATAATAAATGTATTTTTTTGCTTCTAACACAGGATTGCTTAAACTTTATTCTCAATTACAAGCAGGGTTGTGGAGTTGGAAGAATATTTGGTGACCCCAGTTCCACCCTTTTAGAATTATACAAATCAACCCCATCATATCTGAAAAAAACTGACCAACTCCACAACCCTGATTACATGATCAAACTAACTCTCTCTCACAACCATTAACAAGTCTCACCATACTCCAAGTTCTCCCCTTCATCTTCTTGCTTCATAAAGTCACCCCTGCAACACTGCCTCTTCACTTCAGCATCTGTCAGCTTGTGCACCAGAACCACTGCACGCTTCATGCTGTGCATTCACACTACAGAGGATGGTCAGGAGCTTTACTAATGAAATGATAAGGTTGTGAAACTTCTCATTAACCTGAAATAAAAAGAAGTCATTAGCAATTTATACACCCAAGCACAGTTAACTGGGCAGAGGTAGATTTTAAATCACACAAACGTACAAAAATTAAAAGATTCTCTATTTCCATGCAACCTAAAAAATTTCCAGCAAGATGTTATTGGAGCTTTGTTACTGAGATTTAAGAAGCTTATTAGAATTTATTTCTACACTGAAATATAAAAGTTAGTTCAAATATTATCAAAAATGTAATTTTAAAAATTCATTAAATAAATTATAGTAAAATCTTAAAAAACTCAAAATTTGCCTGAAAAAGTACTTTGAATTATATCTGTCTAAGCAGATGTTTTTTTATTGTACCAAGATGAATATATTTCAAACAATATTCAATTGTGATCATTCAAAAAAAATTCTCTTTATTAGGAGTGAGAATAACTACAACAAACATTAAACACCAATAAATAAATTCCTGGCACTTATACAGTGGTACTTTGTGATTCACACTAAATTGTTTTGCTTGGGGTTCTCAAATTAGGTAGCAATTTGTTGAATGAAATTATGTTAGAAATAATTAACCTGTTCCAGACCCTAAAATCCCCATATTATGTCATTTTTATAGGCCTATGCTGTGTCCTGTGACCAAACCACTCGAATAAGGTGAACCAGGAAAATATTGTGTAGATGCTATTTTTATTTTCATACTATAATGCAAAACCTTTCTACAAGCACATATATAATTACTTTTTACTTGTTGGGGGCTAATTAATAACATTAATACAGGCTAATTTCAAGATAATATGCACAAAATCTCAAGATTAACAAAGAGTTTTTTCACAGCTGGGTTGTGTAAGTGCAACTGACAGAGTAGCTTGGTCTGTATCTCTTGCTTCTGATGAATTGCAAACACTGTTTGAGTTGGACAACAAAATTTGATAGATGTGTTCCATTATGCAATTGCTTGAATTAGGAGACATTAAAATCACAAGCTACCACTGTATTTTAATCCATTTCATGCAATCTTATAAATAAATTGTTCAATTGGGAGTTGCCATTATAAAGTTGATATACAACTACAATAATTCATTATGATAGTAGAGGAAATTTCAAATTCATGTATATTCTATCAAATATTTTATTGCAGCATTATTCCAAAACACACGCAAGATATTTTTTTTTTCAAAAGCACTGCAAAAATAAAACAATGAAGGCAAGAAAAATGAGCTTGCAATATATTCAGTTGCTCAAACTTAGAAAACACAGAAGTCAGTCTAGATACTTTGCAACAAATTATGCAAATATATATATATATATATCTATATACACATTTGCAAATAAATTCATTTAAAAATATTATATCTTCAAAAGTTTCAGGCAAATAGTGATGCTATAATCATAGCATTATAATAATATATAAAATAGTTGATACTGCCAGCAACACTTCTAACTCAAAGAAATGTTTTTGAAAAAATAAGCAGGAACTTGAAATAAAATCTTGTTTTTTATCAAATTAAGAATAACTTTAGCATTAGTCAATGAATTCTTAAGGCAATTAAGGACAAAATCTGGCTATTAAACAATAGTAATCAGGTTTCTTTCATGACTAGCTGCACTAATATGACTACTTTGATGAGTGGCCACTTTAATGCAGCTACTGTGATGATGAGACACTATGACCCACTATTTTACTCTGTAGACTAGCATGCAAGATTGTAGTAAATTATATCAATTACTTAATTGTAGCTTCTAATGTATCTGAGTAGTTAGTGGCCTGTGTTGAGCTGTCAATTGCTTTAATGATCCTAGCACACAAGAAAAAAAATCTGGGATGCCACCCTGTTGTATGTGTGTGTATTAAAGGACACAAATGGCTGGTATGAAGCTAATATTCTGGCCCTCAAATTGAAGTCAAAGTCTTTTTTATTCAAGTCTACAGCAAAAGGAAGAAAAATGAGCTGAGGAAAAGGTGATGGAGATGAGGATGTAAATCTTTTTTGATAGAGGTAAGCTAAGGCATTTGCATTATAAGTTGAGTCAGTGTTTTATTGAATCCTTTGTTAGAATAAGCTGAGCTTTCTCACAGAATGATGTCCAAAGATTTTTGATCCATTTCAATACTAAAGAAATAAAAGAATCAGTAGGGATGCTATTGCAAATAGAAATCAATAATTCCCTTTGATTATTTTAACCACATATGTGACTAGAGCCTGAAAGCATTTACATGCAATTAGATTTAATTGTAATGATTGATTACAATTGTTTTTATTTAAGTTTTCCTTTTTTACAATGGGCAGGAGGTAGACTTAGACTTAGATTTGAGGGCCAGCATTTGAAAGGGGCCTCTGTAATGGCCTTCAATTCCATCTAATACACACACACAACAGGATGGCATCCCTGAGTTTTTTACCTGTGACCCAGGATTGTCTAAACTAATTCCTATGGGGCCACCCTGAGTCATTCCATGCAAATGAACCAGCCAAGTGAGGGCATCATTGTGAAATCCAGCTTGTCATAAACAGCCCCACCTGCTTGGCAGGCAGTTACATTCAAGGAAACTGACTATTCAAAACCAATTTAACTTATTCTAAGCATGCACAAAGAAATCTTTCATTGCATCCTCAACAGTCTTGTTACATTCCTCATCCAGTCCTACAAGATATCTCATACCAGAGTCCTCTTCAACACACCTTGCATTCCACTTGTTTTCTCCACACTGGTCATGGACCACATCCATGAGGCTCTTTCGCTCCTGTTCATACTTACTACATTCCAAGACCAGATGTTCAACTGTTTCCTCTACTCCTCTGTTACACTGCAGACATAACCTTGTATTCCCCTCATTCCACCTCCATGTACGCCTATTCACCCTTAATGCCTTACACCTGACGGCAAACAAGAGTTGGCTGCCAAAACTTCCATCATAAAACATTTCAAAGCTTGGTACATTCTTACTGGCATACCAGATTAAAGTAGTTTTTCCCATTCATACTATGCTTCCATTTGTTCAGGCCATACTCTTTTGTTAGTTTTTCAATTTCTTTCTTCCAGTTACTACAATCCCACTCCATTCCTTTACCTCCATGACCTCTTAACAACCAATCGTCCATAGTTCTTCCAATTATAACACAAACTGTCTTCTGAATCTTCAGTTTTCTTGCATGCCCCCAGCAAATTTTCTCCCGAAGACTTTCACTCAGATTCCATTCAAAGATTCGTTTAACCCACCTTTTATTCTCCATTCGCTCAGTTCTCACCTTATAATTTAACACAGCCTTTATCATTCTTTCAGAAAACAGACTCCACCCTAGGTCCCCTCTAAGAGCTTCTACAGCCGTCCATTTCGGAGCACCTAATGCCAAACGCCCTACCCTATTCTGCAGCACCTCCAACTTTTCAAGGTCTCCTCCATTCC
>VCRD01004207.1:0-27676 GCA_006783055.1 Trinorchestia longiramus
AGCGTGCTGTGGTAGCGTGCTGTGGTAGCGTGCTGTGGTAGCGTGCTGTGGTACCGTGCTGTGGTAGCGTGCTGTGGTAGTGTGCTGTGGTTGCTTGCTGTGAGCAGCTTGTTCTGAACTCCACAGCATGAAACCTGCCAGACGTAATCCTCTCGTTCGGAAGTGTACCCTCATTTTATCTCCTAGTTACAAAAAATAAACGTATTTTGTGATCGTCAAGTTGAGCGTATTACACGCGGTAGAGCTTTTCTTGAACGGCTTCAGAAAGAATTACTTGGAGAAAAACATTTTTTTGTGCCTCACAAGGACTTTGAATTGTGCGGTACAAAATGGTACAGGTAATCAGATTACTCTGCAACTTAATTAAATCATCTTACTATATAATAATACACAGTTTGTTGCTTGCTTGCTTGCTTGCTGGCTTGCTTGGTCCGTCTCTCTGTCACGCTTTTAAGGATTTAGATAGGAGAAAATTTGTCTACTGCACAAAATGAGATATCATGAAATTTCATCCCTAAATTACGATGGCATATACATACAGGGTGTCCCAAAAAACAGCAGACCGAACTTTGAATTGATAAAGCTCTACAGTTATTGTTGATAATTTAGTTCTGTAAAGGCCAGCTTGTTATTTACCTAAATCAGTATCTACAATATCACTTACATGAATAAAACATGTTTGCAGGAACAATTTTTTCTCGCAAATACCCTTTATTATGCAGTAAACAAAAGAACAAAGAGTGTTTGTAGTCACAACCTGGATTTCGACTAGAAGCATTAAACGTGTACAGGCCTTATTTGCTCAACATTTTCCCGGTCGAAGATCGCCATGCAAAGATACTATCTGGAAAAATGCAAATAAATACCAACAAGAAGGAACTAGTCGTAATTTGAACAGAGGCCGTTCAGGGCATAAAAGAACCACGAGATCTGAAGAAAATGCTGAAAATGTGCAAAATTTGCTTCTACAAAACTCCACAAATGTTAGTCAGAAGAAATGGTTTGCCTTTAACAAAGTCATCGTTCAATCGTATTGTTGTTTGTGGTTTACGTTGGTATCCTTACAAGATTCATGTAGGACATCAACTTCTGGAAACAGACTTTCCTCGTCGTAGGCTATTCGCTGACTGGCTTCTTAACCTCGTTTCATAGAAGAAGTTGTAATTGGCGACGAAGTTGCTTTCTTTATGAATGGAAAGGTTAATATTCAGAATGTAAGATTTTTATCATGTTATTATTAAAGGATATTCATTGGCAATGAGACATTGATTATTAAAGTATTATAATTTTTTATTCCTAGACTTTTGAGTTTCATTCTTACCCCGGAGCAAACGTACTTTCGCTGGGCTCTACTAACAACAGTATTGTAACAATTTCGCGCAAGGAAACAAAATAAAATTTTTGCTCTTAAATGACAAATATTTAGTGAACAAGCTGGCTTTTTCAGAACCAAATTATCACCAGTAACTGCAGAGCTTTATCAATTCAAATTTGGTCTACTTTTTTGGGACATCCTGTATAATTTCTGGAATACATGTATATTCGAAAGTCGAAATACTGTGTTAGAGTTTTTGTTCCTGTCGAACATAAGCTATTTTGCGTATTTTTCTGGAGAAATTTCTTCGTTGATGTCGAAATTTCGCACGGAGTAGAGGCCAAATATTTGAAGTAGAGGCTCCTGGTTGAGTCACTACAGGTAGTCATGATACAGAACCCAGTGTTCGGTCATTACAATTTTTTGTTCTCTTTCAAAATGAGGGAAACATTCGTTTAAATGGTAGCATGAATACAGTCTTCTTCTACTTAATGACTGCATGTTTCTAATTCAAGCTATGCTATTGGACCAGCACCTTTACATTGAGTGCCTCATCCAACGCACACACTGAAAGTCTAAAAAACTGTTCGCTTTGAAAAGTAGCTCGGTACTTTTTGATTCGATAACATCCCACTTTTGAGCGCGATACATGAATTGCTGTATCTTTGAGTTTTTGATCCGGTCGTGCATAAGCTATTCCGCATACTTTTTGTCAAGAAGTGCCAGAAGCTCCGCTTGCCCTTCTGCTTTAGCAATTTGCTGGAAGAAGGCTTTCCTCATCAAGAAGTCATCAATTACCTGTGGCAGCCCCAAAATAATAAACAGAATATAACTTTACTCAACGGCAAGATGGTCCTGAAGGGCCTTAATATCGTAGAACGGGGATATGACGTATCATCTACGTGCATGTTAATGAATCCAAATTGAATCTGAAAAATTCATTAGAACATTGGCAGAAACACCAAAGGAAGGAAACGCAGACTAGCACGTCAGAGGAAAAGAAGACAAAGATCTCTGCAAAGTACCAGTGATACGGCCAATCATCGAGCCATGGATGATAAGCTCAAGAGGAAAGCTATCTCTCAAAAAAACTTACCAAGAACGCGAAGCAAGGATCGATCGTGATCGTGAAAAAAAGCAGCTAAAGACGCAAACTTAGTCGAAAGAAAGCAGTGAAGAGAGAAGGAAGATGGATAGTGCAAGAAAAGCTGAAGTGTGCGCTACAATGTCACAGGAAGAACTAGAACAAAGAAGGAGATTAGAAAGGGAAAGATTTGCAAAAAGGACAGCTACCATGCAGCAAGATGACTTGCAAGGAAGGAGAAGAGTAATTGAAATTGTTGTTCATTGGTAAGCACCACTGAAGTATTGTCACTGAATCCCTGCCGTCATAGTTGACGGCTGAGAACACTAATTTGCTTATGCAGGGTGTTCACAAAAAATGTATCCATTGACAGATTTATGTATATATGTATGATACCAGAACCATAAAATGGTTTAATTCTGATTTATTTCTTTAGGTTTTATACTTTTGAAATGCAGCCTAATAAAGATCAGCGGGTTTCATTATGAACTCCTACAGCAGTAACCGACAGCAGCTCCAGTATCATATATACATATATCGGTCAGTGGATATATTTTTTGTGGACACCCGGTATAATAAAGAGTGTACCTTCATCTCTCTTCATCTCTCTTATTATTTCTTTCTTTCTCTATATCTTTATCTGTGTGTGTCTGTTAGATTTCTTCCTATCTATTACTTAAGAGAAATTATTGAACTGAAATCAGAACAGGTGTACATGTATTATAAGCATTGTATTGTGGATACCAAAGTAACAGGATTGCAATCAAATACGCCATTTTCCTCGTTATTAGCCTTTTTCTCCTACACGGCCATGTTATCGGTAGATAAGATACAAAATGAAAGTTGTGTATGTATTATGAAAATACTCCGGTTCTGATAGTATCATGGGTTAAACTGAAAAGGTATTTTATTTCGTAGATACTTAGTTGTATCACAGGTATTTTATTTCGTAGATACTTAGTTGTATCACTTTTAAACCGTAGAATTTCTACGGGCCCTATCTAAACCATGTTATCTGTACATAAGATACAAAATGAAAGTTCTGCACAACTTCATGAAAAATATTGATTCAAAAGTCAATAATTTGTCATAAATCTTCAATACATTCGTTTTTATAATAATGTCACATTAGTTAAATCTAAACCGATGAATTTCCACGGCAGTCATCTAGTTTAACTATAGCAAGTTGTGGTTCTATCACTTTGAGTGGTGCTGCTGGTCGAGGTAAGTTGAATACAAGCTCTAAATGCGCTGTAAAACCCACAGTAGTGCTACTGCTGTTAGATTTCCTACTAAAACCCAAAAGCTTCTTGAAGAAGTAATAAACATTTATAAAAGTAGACTGCATGCAGACTTTTCAATCATATACTTTCATTCAGGCACACAACATCGCTAATAATTTTATTGGTAAGATCAATGTCTTCACTGTATATACGAAAGGTCCTCTTCGTAGCTTCGAAAATTGTCAGAAACAGAAGAGCGCGACGTCAATTCGCGAGGACAAACCATCAGTCTGTTGACATGCAATATATATGTGCAATCTGCCAAAGAATTTACATGGCCCGTACTGGACTCATTAGCCATGATAGAGCGTGTGCTCCAAATAGAATCTAAGTGTTCTGTTCTGAGTATTGTGTACAAGCTGGCAGGAGTCTTGAAGGCCTTTGAGATTTTTAATGTACCTACACACTCTGTGAATCAATAAATGCATTTCTATTCCTTGTATTGTCAGTTTATAGTTTTTTGTGAGTGGTTATTGGAGTTGGTAGTTGTCTGGTTAGTTTGTGCTGTACTGTTCTGTGATCTGTTCTTGGCTTGTTGTTGTAAGACCGTTTGAAAAGACCAAAAAGGCTACATATAAGCTCAATGCCTGATGTTCATTTGTTCTGATTTTACTTGTATGCCATTTATGAGGTCGCTTTCCTGCAATTTTCCGCGCCCATCAATGTCAAGCTCAGGTTACCTCTGTCCTGCGTTCATTGAAGTCCTAATTTACAGTCGAATATCATGTTTCAATGAAGCTTCCACTGACAAAGTTGAACTTTCTCTTATTGTATTGTACTAGTAGACCCACACGGGAAAATTCACATAATTTTTACTGAACTTTTTCGATTGGTCTGCTGATGGACGCGGGCTTTGAGAAGGAGTTTCCACATTGAAGGATGTGCCTTCGATATCCACAATACAATGCTTACAATACATACATGTATACCCTACCGAATTTTCTCCAATCTAAATCCTTATGAGCGTGACAGAAAGACAAGCCAAGCAAGCACAAACTGTGTATTATCATATAGTGGAATGCTTTAGTTCTACATTAAATGGCAAAGAAAATTTGGAATAATTATCTCATGTTTTTTGAACATATTTCAATGTAGGTCTCCGTGGTGACTTCGCAAACTTCGCCTTGTTATTGTTAGCAATGGAGAAGCATTAAGAAGCTAATTTTCTCGATAACTTGTAATTTTTGCTACACTATCTCTGATATCAAAATTTTGATTCATGAGATGTGCTGATGGCCAAATTCAGCTGTTAGTTACATGAGACGCTGGTATGGTGTGTCACTTTCAGTGCACATGCACAAAAATCGAAATCTAAGGTTTTCTTCATTGCTCCATGATGCATATTTATTCATAGCAATAAATTACGTACAACAAGAATATGAACTCTTTGTGCTCTTCCTCTGCAATGATAATAAACTTTAGGTGAAAGTGCTATTCATGGATTTAAATTTTGGATCAGGATTGAAACTTAGCGGTTAATAGTAATTTTTAGGCCAAATCAATTCTATGTTAGTATTTAGACACTGGAACAAACACAGTTGAGTATTTCTGAACCTAAATTCATAAATTACAGCGATTTAGATTTTCATATTTAAATTACTCTTAAAAAGGCAATTTAGACTCCGCATTGTTAGTGGTCTAATTCAATTAACTCGAAGGCAACGTCACAAAAAATTAGGACAGTTTTTAAATATTTCTCAGCAAGAGTGTTGGAACAACTTTTGTATTCCTGCCTTCAAAATATCCTGCCCAGAGGTAATATGCTAGATACCTATGCTCGGAAGGAGCGTCTGTAGAGGCAAAAATTGGAATTACTGTCAAGAGTTAGAACTCTACGGCCTTCACTCCCAAGGGAAAACGCTCCTAGTTGTGGCAGATTACAGCTCTGCTCACAGCCCTGCAGTATCTCTGCAAAGCAGGCAGACACACGCAGCCTTGTCTGTTTTGCTTGTGCTTTGAGATACGAGGCAAAAACTCATTTAGTTTAGGGACGAGACAAAAAAATACATTTAATGAAAATGAAGACCGAAGTAGTTCATGGTGGCCATGAAAATTCGCTGCGGTTTTGGCTTGCAGGATGTTGGAAGAAAGAACGATTGTATTACAAAAAATGAAATAAATTTTTAACTTCTTTATAGCGATATTGAATTTGATTTATAGAATTGAAGCTGGGATTTTTTACAACTTCAAGTATCAATATATGCGAAGTCATAAATAAGGAATGATTGATTTTTTATGTCAAAAAATAACACAAATATGCCTGGGACACATGAAAACACAGCAGTAGAGGAGTAGCTGCACACCTGCAGCTCCAGACGTCATCATTTCATGTGTTGCTGTACAGTAAGTGATTTATGAAGACTTGTATTATCAAAAATATATTAATACATGTTTTTGATGTGAGAGAAGATGAACATTTCGGAATTTTCTTAGGCCACTATACTTTACGTATTGAATAAAAATCCCACCGCATGTGTAATTTAAGTTTCCCTTACTGTTTCTGGTTTGCATTAAAAGTCTGGTACTACAGCATTAAATAAATATTCGTTCAATTCAAAAGAGGAGCGTTGTCATAGAGTACGTGTTAACGTTGTAGAAGTAAATGACATGAGAACTTCTACCACACTATCTGAACGTCATTTTGCCGGTCAAGATCGACATAAATTTATTTATTAAGGAACTAACCAGTCACTCCTTAGGATTCTCAGAGCTTTCAAGTCCTAATATTGCAATGCATCCGTCACGCACAGGCACACGGTCAGTTCTCAGGGACTTTGCACTTCACGTCTCTGAGCTTGCCAATAGCGCAGGAAGTCCAGATTGTGTGACAAGCAGACGCCCAGCAACATCAATGTTAAGTCCAGGACTCTATACGCATAGATTTTACTAGAGCCATCTGAAGGATGAGCTCAATCTGCGGATCATATACTTGACTGTAGTAATCCTAACCCACAATGGCGTAAAAAAAAGAAAAACGTACAATTCTTGTCATTGAATTTTTAAAGTTTTATGCTTTATTTATATTTCAGCAGAATTCTTGAATTTTATCGAAGTATTTCCTTCTTAATCGCTCTCGCCTGCTTGTGTTCAATTGTATTAATTGCCCCGTGATTCTGTTAGGGGAAAGTGTGTCGGGGTGCGACATCAAAGTCTTGGCTGCACGGTGTGGTCATGTGCTGCATCAGCCATGTAATTATCTTGATGAATAACAATGCGTTAAAAATACACTCCCTCAACAGGTTCCAAACATGATTGCAACAAAGGATAACAGAAAAAAGCTTCCTATAACATCAATAAAATTATAAACGATATGCTAGCGAGCGTTAGAATAATGCGATGAATATTGCGAGTGCTAGGAATATTATAACTGAAGAAATTTGCACCCTCGGCGAAATTTTAAGGTGTCTACTTGACCAACGAGCTAGCAGACTTGCAGGGTTCAAGTCCTGTTGAGTACTTCACATTGCGTAAAGTTATCGTAGCTTTCGCTAGTTTTTAAGTTCAAATGGAATGTATTCTATTATTATCGCTTGCATGAAACTGAACATACCTCAGTCTGCTTGTGTAACACATCTGCTCAGTTTATTCACATTTACTACTCTCATTACGTGTACAGTACAGCTTGTACTCAGAAAGACAAGACAGAAGGTGTGTCCTATACTGCCATTTTGAACCACCGTACAGGAACAAGGAGCATAAAATTCTGTATATCGAGGGGGCAAATGCAACCGTGAGTATGAGAGTAGATTTGTGCATGAACTCATTCAGGTATACATGTACCTAATTATGATACTTAAGGAAAAAATCTTCAGTCAAGTATCCCTGACAAAAATGGTCATTTTTACAGCAATGGCTATTACCACTCTTTGATCATTTTGAATGGATTTTCTAGGTTGATTATATGGGTAAATTAGTGTACTCAGCCGTCAAAAATGACGGCAGGGATTCAGTGACAATACTTCATGGTGCTTGCCAATGAACAACAATTTCAATTCTTCTCCTTTCGTGCAAGTTTTCTTGCAACATAGCTGTCCTTTTCACAAACCTTTCTCGTTCAATTCTTCTTCTTTCGGTCAAGTCTTCTTCCGACATGGTGGCTGTCCTTTACGCTAATCTTTCCCTTTCTAATCTCCTCCTTTGTTCTAGTTTTTCCTGTAACATCGCAGCGCATACTTCAGCCTTTCCTGCACTATCCCTCTTTCTCTTCTCTTCACTGCTTGCTTTCGACTAAGTTTACTTTTTTAGACACTTTTTGTTCACGATCACGGTCCATCTTTGCTTCGCGTTCTTGGTAAATTTTTGGAAAAACGGCTCTTCTCTTGAGCCTATAATCCATGGCTCGAAGATTCGCCGTATCACTGGAATTTGCTGAGATCTTTGTCTTCTTTTCCTCTCACGTGCTAGTCTGCGTTTCCTTCCTTCTGCTGTTTCTGCCATTGTTTTAATGAATTTTTCAGATTCAATTTGTATCCAAAAACATACATGTAGATGATACGTCCTATCCCCGTTCTACGATATTAAGTCTCTTCAGGAGCATCTTGCCGTTGAGAAAAGTTATATTCTGTTTATTATTTGGGCTGCCACAGGTAGTTGACTTTTTGATGAGGAAAGACTTTTTCTAGCAAATTGCTAAAGCAGAAAGGCACTTCCTGACAAAAAATATACGAAATAGCTTATGCACGACAGGATCGAAAACTTAATCAAAGATACAGCAATTCATGTACCACGCTCAAAAGAGGGACATTATCGAATCAGAAAGTACCGAGCTACTTTTCAAAGCGAACAGTTTGTTAGACTCGCAGTGTGTCCGTTGGATGAGGCAATCAACGTAAAGGTGCTGGTCCAATAGCATAGTTTGAATTAGAAACATGCAGTCATGGAGTAGAAGAAGACTGTATTCATGCTACCATTTAAACGAATGTTTCCCTCATTTTGAAAGGGAACAAAAAATTGTAATGGCCCAGCACTGGGTTCCGTATCATGACTACCTGTAGTGACCCAACCAAGGGCCTCGAATCCGAATATTTGACTTCTACTCCATGCGAAGTTTCGAACGCTACGAAGAAATTCAGCTAGAAAAATACGCGAAATAGTTTATGTTAGACAGGATTAAAAACTCTAACGCAATAAGTCGACTTTAGAGTATACGTATATTCCAGAAACTAGCTATGCCATCGTAATTTAGGGATGAAATTTCATAATATCTCATCTTGTTCAGTAAACGAATTTTCTCCTATCTAAATCCTTGAGAGCGTGACGGAGAGACAGACCAAGCAAGAAATCAACAAACTGTGTATTATTATATGAATAGTGGAATGGGATTTACAGGTACGGAGTAAGTGATGCATAACAGTGCTCTTTCTACTGTTGACGTAGCTGTCGACGTGTGAAACCTGGGCATCATTTGGAGATGAAGTATCGTGCAAGTTACAAGGCAAGTATAAATGATAATGGCTTTAGGTTCAGACATGGAAACCCACTAATGCAAGCGCTTAAGAGCTACTAACTGCTGAGGTGACGATGAGTGAGACAAACACCAAGCGCTGCTGAGAGCTCCTAAATGCTTTCATTCATTCACGTCCGGCTAGTCTGGCGTGGAAACAACAGGTTATGGCAGACAAGTTTGTTTTAGTAGTTGATGCCTGAAATATGTAACATGACACATCAAGTATTGTAGAGAATGCTTACTACAAGACACTCGCTAAGGGATCTGGTAGTCAGCTCACAGGTTTTTAATACACACTTAAGAGATTTAATGTACGTGAAGCAGTATATTTTTAGCTTAAGCTGTATTGAATAAGTGACCAAGCAGCACTACACTTTTTGATTTTTTTGATATCACACAAGGGATTTTCTTTCATGGAACCTATAACAATTTCGTCCAGGTTTGAAAGCTGATTAGTGCACCAAGTTACTTCAACTGAACTTTTTACTAACGTTCCTTTTAACCTTTTTAACGAGACAAGTCTGGTTCCTCAGTTCAGTTTGATCATTGAACAAGACTCATATATGAGTTATTAGTTCCCAGTTCAAGTTCATTTTTACCTAAAATTATCACGAGAATCATATAATTTTAACACATTTTCCTCACATGGAAGTGATGAAGTGATCTAGTTATTACATCATTTATAATTATTAAAATGTAATATATAAAGTGTAACACCCATCGAAACTTGTGATCACGAGAATCATATAATTTTAACACATTTTCCTCACATGGAAGTGATGAAGTGATCTAGTTATTACATCATTTATAATTATTAAAATGTAATATATAAAGTGTAACACCCATCGAAACTTGTGAAGGCCATAATTCATAGATTAGAAAAGCATGTCTTATAATCTACACAGATGAAACAAAATTAAATAATTTGTTAATACCGGTAGCTTGAAGATCATGAAATGCGTCTCGTGGTGTGACTTCATTATGTTTAGCCTTTTCCCTTGATGTAAACTAAGAATATGACAAAAAATGATATATATCAGGAATATATAACATAATATTTGTTCCTTAATCCAAATTTTGCAGAACCTTAGTTCATGTGCGAATGTGACTTTCTGATACAAATAAATATTAGGAATAGATGAGATAACGGTTTTTATTTTAACGGTTTTTATTATGTTTTCGATCAAATCAATAAAATATTTATAACATTAAATCAAAGACTCTAAGAATGTTATAATTGCGTTTCACCTTGTGTGTTTCATTTTGGGAATTCAGTGACTTAAATACATCGATTTTTAATGTAGTAGTTCATTCATACTTCATTCAAATTGATACCGAATTTTTCGTACAAATGAAAGTAATAAAAATCCAAAGACTTTTCACCGTACAGCTTTGAAGAAGATCATCATTCACTCAGCATCAGTACTCGCTTTGTGTGTCCTAAGTATAATCAAAAGTAGTTGAGGATAATATCAATATAACTTTTCCATCAATATCTACAATCTATTATCAGTCATTGGAAGAACTACTTCGAAAATCGATGTTTCTATTAAGCTACGCTCAGCTTAAAGGGCTTAACACGCCCGGTTTCTATACAAAGTTTTAAAAATTCAAAGTTTAAAAATAAAAGCATCGAGAAGTTGTTCTCTAACGAAACATGCTGGACTGAAAGTGAAGTGGTGTTCTTTGCACCAACCAAAATGAAGAGCATACAAATTGTAATATTTTTCCTTTTAGCCGGTTTGAAGGATCCCATTGAGGGGAAGTCCTCTTTTTTACTGAAGCGGATCAGAAGTAACTATCTCTATCTATAATGGTTCTTAAGATGCCATTTGTATCAGTAATGGATCAGAAATTACCATCTGCCCCGATAACTGATCATAAATTAATATCTCAAGCTATCACTGACCAGAAATTATAATACCATCTTTCTCTAAATTTAACCGATAAAAAGTCGGTTAAATTTAACCTTCTCTATCCACAATGGTTCAGGGTTTATCTTTTCATTTCATAACCAGTCTGCAACAAAACCCACTCAGAAAATTACACAGTAGGAAAGAATTCAAGGTAAGAACCTCACAACATTCATTATTGATTTGATGACAAATGAAGCACCTTGTTATGTTGTTAATGTGTACAATCTTTTTTCTGATTTATGAATTATAGTAAATTAGCACTTATATTTCAGAGTTAATTCTTCAATCAATGTGATTTCGGTTTTATTTTCAATCGTTTCACGTACTTGTAAGGTGATTTCTAAGCTCTCAGGCTTGAAACGTTTAAAATGGTTCAGCGTGAATGTCACAAAGACTTTTGAAATCACTTTTGTAGTGTGTATGTTAGAAAACACTCTCATTGGTAAATTTGATCAATTCTAACTACGAGAGTATTTATAGATTTCGTATTTTCATTTCTTAAGAAAATCATTTTAAACTATTGACACCTGCTCTCTCAATGGTAAATTTGTGACAAGTTTGCTGTCGTGAAAACTTTAGTTCTGCTGGATGATTCCTGCTAACTTCCAGGTAGATTTGTCTTTATACCTTGTTCACATTTTTGTATAATTTCCAACAATCGAAAATGATTTTATTTACTGAAATTATTTTTCTACGCGCTCGTCAAAGTCAGTTCCAAAAGTCAATGTGCTCATTATTGACCACAACCTCACGCACCTCTGGCATCTGTGCATTGCAAGAATTGTTATTTAACATTAGATAATTATTGAGACATAATTACATTATCCATAACTTTTTCACTTGGATAATGAGCCCTTGGGCCGTCGCCTGAAACGTCAAGTATTGTTCAAAATGCAGGTTCAGTTGTGGAAATACAAGTTGTTGAAATTTCTGTTGTTTGTACGCTTTGGTGTTGATTTCAGTCTAAATGAGTGTTACTTTATAATGATGAAAAATAAACAGTTAGCTAACACAATGCAGGGTTCATCCGTTTTTCTTTCTCCAGTACAAGACATAATTGGTGGGAATGCAACTCGAAAAAGTTGCTCAGTTTTTATTATTTGATTTGGAAGGAAGGAGGAGAAGCAGGAGATATCATAGCATGTCCAGTAGGTCTTTTGACAGCAGCCTTCCTAAAAGAGATTTTTTATTATGAATCTGCCGTGTCAGGACTTCCATACTTTCGTCATTGAATTCTAACCAAATAAAATATAAGAAATATAGTTTTTAAATCTTTAATTTCTAAAATATAAGTTTGAGGCCATCAAAGGTGACGGCCCATGATTTGCAGCTCCTTGCTGTTCCGGTTGTGTGTTTGAGACCCAGTCGTCGGCAGCAAATTCTACTTCAGCACACGTGTCCCTCGTTATCTGTTACGGACACCTCATACACATGTCCCTCGTCATCTGTTACGGACACCTCATACACATGTCCCTCGTCATCTGTTACGGACACCTCATACACATGTCCCTCGTCATCTGTTACGGACACCTCATACACCTGTTAAGGCTTCACACTGGTGGCTCTCACTATGCCTGTCTACGCTGGAGCTGGAAGGGAACCAGCCTAGGGTGAGGTGGACTTATGCATTTGTGTTGCGAACAGTTTAGCCTAGGTGTAATATGCAATAAATATGTGAATCGCTGCTCAATTTGTACTGTAATTATCCTGGATTCATTGTAGTTGATTCCAAATTCGAGTGTTATTTCATTTTCGAGTTTTATTCCAAATGCAAATGCCATTCCAGGTACGAGTGTTATTCCAAATTATTTCCGTTGTTTCGTGTTCTGTCTCTTCATTGAAATGATCTTGTGTTGTACAGTCGGTTGATCGTCGTCTTGGCTCTGTTTGTGCTGCTCAATTTGTTGCTAGTCCGTCACCTCGGATGGTGAGCTGCCGGTACTTGTTACTCTATAACCGTCATACTTAACTTCACTAACAGTCATGAAACTCCTGGTGAAATTCTATTACCAAGTTAGTAAGACTTCTATAAATTCAATTTACAATCCTTCTTTAAATACAAGTAAGCTTTTCACGTAAAAAATATTGCACCGAATTGTATTGAAGTGCAATTTCTTAACCAACTTTTCACACTCAAGCCTCGTTATTCATCAGAATTAAAGTGGTAATTTAAGATTTGAATAGTCCATAAGTGTAGTACAACGTCAATGAAAATCACGAAAATAACTAAACAGTTCTGAAAATATTAGAGAGATGCTCTAAAAAGTCCTACAAGTTGTGAATAATGTAAATAATGATAGTGAAAATAACGAGGCTTAAGTGTACATTTGTTGCACTCGTCTCTATCTTCCAGTGGAAAATTATTGCTTATTGATTCAATATTTCTTTTTTGAAAGAGAATTACGGAAACAAGTCAGTTGAACTGCAGCTCCAATGAATTTTTCATTATTTATTTAATTTACTAGTTTTTAAAAACAAATTTCTCAGGCACTTACTTCTCCATACGCCAACCGAGACTCGAGATACACGAAGGCAGATACTGTCGTTTTAAAGGTGATAGCTCGCGAGATCATGCCAAGGTAAATTCAATGTGAGTCTATCCCTCTATTCTTGTTGTAAAATTGTTCTAATATCCCTGGTGAGATTTGTAGGTGAGCGTATGCAAAATGTGTAGGAATAAAGTTACTTGGAATTCCTTGATTCATCTTTTACTCAAATGATGTGATGAACTCACATTTTATGCATACTAAAATGACAAGTTTATGGATCAAATTATACGGCAGTAATTATCCACATTGATCTGAAACCACAAAAAAGGCAAAATTGTTGCTTGATATCAACTACAAACTTCAAAATCGAACTGCTTCGATCCACGTACCAGTTTTTGACTTTCAGACCTATCACTGTAGACACATTTCCCTAAAAAATTTCCCCGGAGTTCGAGGTGTCAATTTATTTTGGCCCTCATTGCAGGCTGTCTCGCCATCGTTTTCTGCAGCGACCCTCAACTATGCAAACCCATCAATGACACAATTTGTCCCCTAGGAGACACAGAGCGCGCAGCATATGCGGCCAAATCGTGTCCATGCATCACAAGGAGGCTCTGGGCTGACCAAGCAACGCAGGGCACAAAACTGCCTACAAAACTGACGAGGTAAAGTTACACCGAGGCTTGAATAGACATTAAGTGTAGTCATCGCTCTTGTGGCTTGCCATGACCGACTGAGAATTGATGAGAGTTTGCTTTGAATATTTGGGTTTTTCATCGTTTCTTTTTGGAAATGATTTGCGAGAAAAATGTCATCAGCTGACGTTGTTGATCTTGGATCGTTCAGCCAACGAATGTTAGAAACAATACGAACAACATTGTGACAATATTGTAAATTATGAATTGTGCTGTATAATTCTCTGAATAACTGAAGTCAATGCCTTACTCCTCGCATCAGTTAGTCTGTGGGCGACTGAGAATGACTGACTATGACTAGGGTGACTGAGGATAACTGATTATGACTGATTATGACTGAGGATGACTGATTATGACTGAGGATGAGTGAGACCATTACAACAAAGACATGCAGGCTCATTTTCCTAGTCACTATATTAATTAATTTAATATCAACACACACGTATTGGGCTGCCAAGTTTTCAGGGTGTGTTGCTGCACTTGAGAATTCACATGTGTGATAATTTGATCCATCACTCCACATGAATGTTTTGCCCTCCTCATTTCCCAAGTCAGTAAAACGAGTTACTGATACTGGGAGGCAACATTGATGTGTAGTACCACAAAAACAAGCGAAAATTTACTTATTTCTGCGTTACTTTGTCAACAACATGTATACGACACGACAACAAGTACACCACACAACATGTGCACAACACAACAACATGTGTGCAATACCACAAGTACACAAGACAGCAACAGCACAATGCAACAACATGTACGCAACAGAAACACGAAAATGTTGTTCACATATCGTAACATAAAATACACCACATGTTTTTATGAATTAATATCAAATTATTTACCGCTTGTCGAAATTCTGTTGCACGCTTTAGTAAGATATTCTGTATTGTATAAATAATATCTAATTCTTTATCCTTTATGTGCTAGCTATTTATACCTCTGTTATGACGCCATAAACTGTGATATTTAAAGCTCATTACTGAGCTTTACGACTTTCCACGCGGTAGTTCAAAGAAACGTGAGGTCAAACTTTGAGTTATGATGGAATAAAATTATTATTTAAATCTTTGAATCTGAGCTAGCTCGTTCCATGAAAATGTTCACTATAAATTGTTCACACTTGCATTGCGTAGGTATTGTGCTACTTATAATTTGCTTATATATTCTGTATCCACACACCTGGATGCACAGTACTGTACTCATTTTCTTCTCAGTGAGGGTCTCAGAAGAGAATAAATTGCACATCCTGTTGTTTAAGCTCAGCAGGATCACAACTTTTGATCAGAACTTGTCGGTGCCCTGAAGTAATATTAAGAATCTTGCTAGGTTTTTATGAAGTCTTTCGTCCACACAGACGTGCTAAGTCAGGTGAAATAATGCATGACACCCTTCAATAGTCAGTATTTCCCCCATGGGAGCACTGTAGTCAATTTTAAAAGCATCAGAAATGAACTTGAGTGGCCCACCAAAATTTCTAGAAAAATATTGGTTAATGTAATGTATTTTATTGTTGCTTTTCAACATTCACGTTATTAGCAACTTAAAACTAATATTAACAAGCGCTTTTCATTCATTGCTTTTAGTAATAAGAAATTAATCAATTCACATTTCTTGATGATGGATTGCATCACTATCATTTCTACTATGCATTTGTGACTCTGAAAAATTACACTGTAGTAGTCCTTTAATTTACGGAATAATTGTTAAATAAGATTGTATTTTGTGGAACAAATGAGTTCATGGCCAAGAAGTATGCCGATTGGACGACAAACTAAAGCATTAGTACTGGGTTCTATCCTTCATTCTGGCTATGCTATTTGTTCCAAATTTTCCTTAGAGTTAAAATTTTTTCACCATGCACACAATTCCTAATTAAAATTGCACTTTATTTTCGAGTTATCCATTCATTCATTCATAAATATCACTTAATTTTACGTATGAGAAAACTAACGAATTAATGTAAATAATACATCATTTTAACATGCAGAAGTTGAACAGGAGGCACTGTAAGCAACTCGTGAGGCTCATCTCCCCAGAATAATATTCTTTGCATCATTTGTACACCTTCAAATAATGTGTTACAAAAATGTTCCATGGAATGAATACGTTTCAATGAAGGGGAAGTTAAGAAATCAGAGTGGATGGTGTGCATAGCAACCATTGAGGTAACAAGGAAAAATCTGCTCCGCTCCATGAGCAAATGATGCAAAAGTTGAGCTCTGACACAAGTATTGAATAGTCAGTGTTGCGTGACAGCATGTCGTCTCTGATGAGCACTTCCGTGTCCAGCACCACAGCCTCGACCTCTGCACGCAGGGAACACATGGGGACCCTAGCCTGTCTTAGAGGGTTAAGACATGATGTCTTAGAGGGTTAAGACATGATGTCTTAGAGGGTTAAGACATGATGTCTTAGAGGGTTAAGACATGATGTCTTAGAGGGTTAAGACAAGATGTCTTAGAGGGTTAAGACATGATGTCTTAGAGGGTTAAGACATGATGTCTTAGAGGGTTAAGACATGATGTCTTAGAGGGTTAAGACATGATGTCTTAGAGGGTTAAGACATGATGTCTTAGAGGGTTAAGACATGATGTCTTAGAGGGTTAAGACATGATGTATTAGAGGGTTAAGACATGATGTCTTAAAGGGTTAAGACATGATGTCTTAGAGGGTTAAGACATGATGTCTTAGAGGACTAAGATAGAACTGTGAATTCTGAGAACACTGTTATAATACTGTTATGCCGTATACTATTGTATGGCTGGTGTATATTTTAAAGGACCGAGACAAGACTGATATATATATATATATATATATATATATATATATATATATATATATATATATATATATACTGTATATATATATATTTATGATGTGTAGCTTCGATATCAAACTTAATGTCGCCGTAGTTGAAATAATTTTGACTCCTAAAATGAAGTCGCCGACGCTATTATGCAATTTCTTTATTGGCATTCATGGATTCATGCCTCATTTATGACCAGTTGAGCGTTGCTACGCTCTGTGATAAGCGAGGTATTTGTAGAGCTGTCAAGCCCTGCGTTACTACATCCAAGAGCCTCAGTAATTTTCAAAGTGAGCACAAAAGTATGCCAAAATATTGGTCAACTTATAGTTCAGAAAATCCGACAAGCTACATTCCATAAAAAATAATAGAGTAAATCATGGGTAATTTTCCCATTGAACTTACTAACTAGATACTCCATTGAATGCATTGTGACTCTCTTATAACAGGGTAGTAAGAGGTCATGTTTTGTTCAACTGGCTCCAGTTTACAGGATTTAAACAAATTCTACAGGTATTTCAATTTTGCTTGTATTCGCATCGGAATTAAGAAAGTTCAAAAAACGAAATAGAATGATTTTTCGACTAACTCAGCTTCTGTTTTCAATCAAAGTTAGGTATTCATGCATTTATTTATTTAATTTACCGTTCAATAATTCGACCTAAACAACAGTGAAGGAGCAGCCGATGATCCAGTCAGAGCAGCAGTGACTTATGGGTTTGTTTCATTCGATGGATTTAGAGATGGCTCGATGTTATTATTTTTTTGTCAAGCTTTGGAGCGAAGAAACAAAACCAATATTGATACCATTCATGATCTTATCCGTTCAGGAATATCAAAACGAAATAAAATGCGAGTAAATTTCAAGTTCAGCCCTTTACAGTGCAAAACTGAGCCATGTATTCGAGTTAAATCGAGTTTTTGCAGGAGTGAATGCATCACAATAAATGTGGAGGACTGAATGCACCGGATTAAATGTGTAGGACTGAATGTGCAGGAATGCATGGGACTGACTGTGTAGTGATGCACGGAGTCATGTACGCAAATCAGACTAGCGTTTAAGAAAGTCCAGCAATAACGTGACTGAAAATATGTTTCAAAATTTTCTGCTCAAGACTGATAAACTTATTTGGAAGAGCTAATTTGAAGGTGAGAGGGACGTAACTAGTAATACTGACAGCAGCCCCACTGCGAGAAGGTGAGAGGGACGTAACTAGTAATACTGACAGCAGCCCCACTGCGAGAAGGTGAGAGGGACGTAACTAGTAATACTGACAGCAGCCCCACTGCGAGAAATTAACATTGCGAGAAACATTTCCTACAGTTCATTCTAGTTCTGTTACAGCAGGACCACAATTTTAAAAGGAAATCTGTATGTACCCAGGGCCTTATTTCGAGACAGTTTGATTGGTCATCAATTGTTTTATGTACAGTGAATGGAAGCACTGAAATTTTTCATCAGTGAGCTTAAAAATACCATCTTCGTCCAGTTCAATGGCTTGGGAACAAACATTTTAGTTATTTCCCCATTCATGAAACCCACATTCGTTTCATGTATTTCTTTTCTGCAATAATATACAAAAGTCAAAGTTAATAAAGAAAAACTAATCTCCACAAAAAAAAAGATAGATAGAAGGAATTGCTGTGACACAACACCTAGGTCAAGTTATTCCAGCGACGTCCGAGGCCTCAAGTCGTGCTGGTAAACAAGGACGGAAGCTCGAACATTTCCCTCGTAGAAGCTGAGGAATTTCGTGAGGCAAAAGTGGGAAGTCATTGCAAAAATTTGAAAGAAAATATCTGCCCTCAAAACTCTTATCATTTCTATACCCTTGATCTAGATGCATTGTGTTCCCGGTTTCTCGTTAAGCTTATTTCGAATTCAATGCCCTATCGTGGTGTAAATCTATACTGCTTTAGCAACTTGTAGCAACTTACAAATGATTTCAAATTTAACTTATTGTAAAGTGTCTTGTAAATTTGAACTTGACAAATTCTATTCCCCTTATTAACATTTTTTTTATAACTGAATTTAAATTTTTTCTCCAGAAATGTACAAATTATGCGTGACATGAAGGTAGTAATCCAGGAGAAAAAAGAGCACACCTTGTTAAACATATATTTCTTTTGAGCATTTAAAAAATTTACCCTGCTTTCATCCAAATACTTGAATTGGAGGAAATTATTTTCCTAATTCTCCTCTGGCTTCTAAACAGAAACAGATATCCATACGAACAGTCATGTTTACAATTTACAGACAGTAATTTTCTCTTGAAGTGATATTTCAAAAGGAGTATGAATACAGCTTTGGAGATTCTGATTTGGACGAAGAGCTGGAAAATTAGATGACAATCTAGTGCATTTTTAAAGAAAAATTGCATGTTAGATGTTTTTTTCTTTTGTTGGATGAATTATCATCCTTCTCTCCTAAGAAGATGTGGTAAAGAACATTGTTATCACAAGGGAGGTGGAAAGCCTCTCACCACTGGTCGAGGAAATTGAAAATGAGTTTGGAACCTGTTTCTTCATAGAGCCCCTGCACCCTCCTGCACTTCAAATTTATTGACTTGCTATTATTGACTACAAACAATTAAGAAAATAGCAAGATACACCGAAATACATAATCTTGCACAAGTATAGTTTTAATATCTTTTTGTTTTCATCCGTCCCAACGACTGATTTCAAACACATCACCACACATTCTCAATCATATTGTCTTGATTCATTTTCACAGCTTGAACTCAGCGCATAACTGAGGACTGGACTTTTCTCGAACACAGAAGCATGCGTCAGCAGGATTCTTTTATCGTCTTTTCCAGAGCAAACTACGGCATTTAAAGCACGCATGCAGCTATCCTTTGTAAAAACATATAGAGTATCAGTGTACAGAATTTAATATACCCATGTACAAAAACTATGAAAGGCTTTTAACGCATGAAACTTCATATGTAATTAATACTACGAAAATAGTCGGCTGAACTAATTCTTACTAGTAATTTTTGGATATCATTTGAAATTCTGACTTTCATTTCCTGACCTTCGTGTCCCAGGGTTTTTTTTAGCTCACCGCACAAACAGTCATTCAGCGAAAGGAAAGTGAACATAAGTTTGAGGCGATCTGCGTCCTAACACGCAAATGTACGCGGTAGGCTTTAAGTTTCTACTAGAATATACACTGCAAGTTGTGCCAGCGACAACTAGAACAAAACGACATAAGCATAACGTTTAATATAGGATGCTGCAGCATAACTTCCTTTTTCACTGGAAGTTATTTTCAAAAAAAGGAAGTTATGTTGCCGCATCTAGTACAAAGGTAGTTATCAATGAAAGTGAATGCTTCTTACTCGAAGTGTCATTAGGTAACAGTCTGATGTGATGCTGCTTTGCAAATCTTAACACATTCATTGCGGTATGACCCACCGGTGGGTCACTCAGGTTCGGTTCTGTAATTTTTCCAAAGCTTTCTAGTGACTGTACGTACAAAGTAAAGATTTGCACCGGCTAGGCAACCGCAATAAATGTGTTAAGCAATAATAAGGTAAAAGTCAAAGTCAGAAACTGATTTTCCGTCAAAGACAAATGTCATAAGACCAGAAATTGATTATTTGTCTAAACTGACTTACTGTAATTAGGTTTTCTTTATGACATTTATTAATATACTAGTGTGCCGTTAAAAATATCGGGTTTTAATATCATACATTTGAAGGAAGAACTTAAAGCAACAGATTCTCAGACTTAATCAGAAAGTCTACAGATTCAACTTCAACAGTTGAAAAGCTATATACCTGAGAGTCTACGGATTAAACTATCAGTATTTAAGGGAGATTTCCATTGTAATAACATAGGAGAAATTCCTCACAAAAAATTAATTTTATTTATTTAAGGAAACACTTGGGGCTTTATTATATAGTGTTGATAAGTGTATTTCCTCAAGGAAAAGTTATCCATTTTGAATTCTGAGGTAAACTTTGTCCTTTTTGTCTAGGAAGAAATAGTAATTAAAACAATTAAGAGCACTAACTTCGCACGAGGTTCTGCATTGGATTGTATCCGTTCGATGACTCAATTGTGAGGTCAAATTTTTTCAAGGAGTTTGTGCTACTCCAGAGGTAGCTGTACTCAGGAAATTGCAGTAGTGCAAATTGCCCTCAAATTCAATTACCGTCACTGGAAAAGGAAGAGAAATGGGCCGCACCGTCGGAAATTGGATCGACATCCTTCCAGAAAATCGTTTCTCAATGCTTAGTGAAGCACAGAATCGTGAATTTCATCTCGAAAATTTTTGAGCTATTTCTCTGGATGAATAGTAATATTATTTTTAGGATTTACTCTCCACTAAAATAACTCGTCAAATGAATTTGTGTATAGTATGACAAAGTGTCTTTACGACCAAGAAGAAGCTGGCAGACTGAAATGTCAAACGCCTGAGTGCACGCTTCAATCCCTAGTGCTGGATGAAATATTGGCTTTTGAGATCAAATGAGAGTAAATAAAGCTGTATTATGTGATAGAAACATAAATCCAAAAGTGAAGAACTGAGAAGCTCTTTCTTCTGTGAGTGATACAAAACTGTTCTTGGAATGAATCAGCGTAATGGATATCGAACCAATTCGTTGTTTTTGTAACAGTCTGAATGCACCGAGAAAAATTAATTAGTGCGTTGGAGTACACATCGAATTTTACACATGGTAAGCTTGTCAGATACATGAATGTAATCCACATTGATGCGTAAAGTATAAGTGTTTTTACCTCTTCACGAAGTACCTAAATTACTTTTTATTGAAATTACCGAGCTCAACAATAATTTGCCAGTTTGTGCTCTCCTCGTTTATGGGACTGGAAAGGACATTAACGCTAAACTCAGAGAGGAAGCAAAAGTAAGCAACATTTCCTTCTATTTGGCGAAAAAGAAAGAAATACAAGAATTAACGACTTGGCTTCGAGGTACTGAATCCTTACATTTTTTCAAAATGAATATGATTTTTTATCAAAGTGCCTTGTAAAAAAAAACTCTCAGATGCCTACTCGTCTGATATGTTGCTGCTGTTCTCTTCCATCAGTATTTACTAGGACAAACTAATCGATTTATGTCTAAAGAACTAGGACTTGTGAGAGAGTATCCATTTCTCAACAATTAACAACGGGTTGCTTAAGTGTAATACAAAACTTAGTAGCATCACAACCTGCATTTTAGCTCCTCTTGTGAGATTCAGCAGTACACGGAAATGCTTTCAGAAGTGAATGTTCATTAAGCAATCGGAACATTAATGCCTGCACAAATTCAAGTGAAGAGATATAACTTAAGAGTGGGAATGAAGGACACATTCCGCGTCAATGAACGCAATCGTCGTTAACAAAGTTTTTCTGACCAAAAATTAAAGGATGCCTTCAGCGTAGTCGAATAATGGATGAGGTCGTAGATGACTGTCATTGACGACCATCTGTTATCTGGACAGGCACTGGCAACGAGAATTTAATGACAAATCACAGCACGCAAGCGCCTCGTCCTTCCAGCTCCTCGCACCTGCAATCCATTACACAAATCACTCATTGCACACTCACAATGTACACTAAATCATCTAAATCAATCTCGTGATTGATTGTCAGGATGTACTGCGAACGTAAGTTATGTTTTTCATTAATGTGTACCTAATCAATTTGTTCGTGATAGGTTGTACGGCGAAATGCATAAGGAATGCGTTTCTTGATTATACTCGTATTTGCTCCTTAGTTTTCAACTTCGAGTTAATTACTAAAGACATTGTAGACGCAGGCTGAATACTTTCAACCGGTCTAAACTATGATATTCTGAAGCAGAGTTCGAAAATAATTATTCGACGTTAACATAATAATAAGATAATTATATCGTTAAGTTATACATTTGTATTGAATCCTGTGCAATTACAGATACAGTAGATGTTATTTGAACTTTTCTCCCGTAAAAATTCTTACATGTTGCATTTGATGTCAAATTGCTGCTCATATAACACAAAATTGACTTTTTGGAATTAAATTGCGATACAATTGTGTTTTCTAAGATGAGCTCTTGGATTAATACCATGGAAGATCAATTACTTTTGTGTTGAAAAGACTTATTTTCGAGGATGATGTTCTTAAAATTTTTGCATAGTCATGAACTTCATAAATGAAACGACAATGACGAATTTGCTTTATAAAATATCTTGGATATTCTGTTACAGCTGGTTTCCTGTGAATGCGCTAATCCACAAAATGTAATCAACTCTAAAAACATTGGAATTTAATTCTCCAATGTAGCATTTTGAAGGTTTCTGCTATTCCGCAATTATTCGAGCACTGAGCCAGAAAAAATAATCGATTTCTCAACATTTTCTAATTTAGGCACAGCAAAATTGTTAATTCTCATAAACTTTTGAAATCAGTTATCAGTGTGAAAATTAAATATACCGATGAGAAGTACTGACACGACTGTCATATATTTACAGTTTTCTCAAAATTTGTTTTTTGTTGCACTGATTGTTTTTATGAGAAGTTTGTGTATGGGAAAAGGAACAATGATAGAGAAAATCGAGAGTTAGAGGAGATGGAAGTAAGAAGGTTGAGTGATAGAGAAAGTACAAGTAACAGAGACGAGAGTGAGAGAAAATGAAAGTGAAAGAGATGAGACTTAGAAAAGGTGAAAATGAGAGAGATAAGAGTTAAAGAAGGTAAAAATGAGGGAGATAAGGCTTAGAGAAGGTGGAAATTAGAGAGATGAGAGTTAGAGAAGGTGAAAAGAAGAGAGATGAGAGTTAGAGAAGGTAAAATGAGAGAGATAAGAGTTAGAGAAGGTAAAAATGAGAGAAATAAGATAGAGAAAGTGGAAATGAGAGAGATGAGAGTTAGAGAAGGTGAAAGTGAGAGACAGAACTGGAGAAGGGGCAAGCATCGGCCACATACAGAGATCAGAACTTTCCTCAGGTTTGTGCATGCCTGGAAAGTTTATATTAAGTGACCAACTTAATAGTTGAACGGCTCGCTAAATGCACCCAAATTGATGCACATCGGCAGCAGGTTCAACTCTTCCACTGTGAAACTTACCAAAGGCATTTATCATGCACGTGTTGGTGCTGTTGACTTTGAAGTACAAGAAATATATGAGCCCAGCCGATTGATTTTTAACTTTCTGTGCTTGTGATCAAGATCACCATAATGAAAGGCAGATTGATGCAATCTCTATACTAGGCTGATTGTGTATTAATACACTAGTGATTCAAAGTTTATTTGTCAACTTTCATTGTTGGGCAAAAGGAATAAACAATGGTTCATTTTTATTTTTGTTTATAACACAGCACGTTACCCACGTGTTAATAAATGAGTTGTTTCAAATAAAACCAAATATCAGCCTTAGTTTTCTGTGAGCTACGCGTCACCATGCCTCAATAATACATGGTGTGGCAATATCACTTCCTGTTTCTAAAATGCTTGTTTTGAAAAAAGGAAGTTATATTGCCGTATCCTGTATCAAACGGGGAAACGACTTCGGCCACCACGACTTCTGCCATCCGAGGACGTGAAGATCAGCGAAGGCTTGCGAACTTCGGGCCCTTGGTGACTTTTACTACACTGTAGGAACCAGAGGCAGTGATTTTAAAACATCACCCAAAATATCTTAACATATGCCTTAGAAGAGTGAGGAGTCGCTGATCATCTTGGGTAAACTTGGGACAGATCAGATTGTAAGTGAAGAGTACCCACACAATGACCATTGCTACTTTTTTAAAACGTTCATTTCTATGTTTCCAAAAGCGCCTAATGCCGATTTTTCCAGAAATCGCTTGAATTGTAAGCTATGCCTTCATATCTTTTGGCAATCGTGAACATGAAGTGGCTTGAGGGGAAGAACGCATACAAGAAGTCAACACTCCTTCAAAAACGCTACTCTACTCTTGATACACGAGCGAGTGGCTTACGTCTCCAGAGTGTCGGATACAAAATAAAACTTCCTGGAGTTTTAACGGGCAGTTTAAATGTATTCATTAAACATTAACAATCGATGCTAAATATACTCCACCCTGTGAACAGAACGGACAGTTCGTAATTTTAGTCATCACATTTACGTTTTCAAGGTACAGATCCTGCGATGAAACCCAGTAAACGTATCTGACAGAGTTGAAGTGTTTTTTTGAAGGGAACGTATATTCTTGGGTTGCATAGCAGTATTGTGCATTGAGAAAAGTTCTAGGAGCCTCGGAGGAAGTACAGACGTAACGACAGCACCCAAGGGTCTGCGTGAGTGGGTACAGGAGCCAGGGAAAACAGCAAGCATGACCTCAGAGATGGTCAAAGTTGGCCAGCAACGACCTCTACCTGCTTTCACTTTCTGCAGACTTTGATGAACTCATTTCTGGGTAGCCATGAAGCGTAGCTTCTGAGACGGTCTTCAGAATTTGTGTAGGCAGTTTTGAAATCCAGCAGGAGTTTCATTGAAGATTTGTATTTGTTGAGGCATGAAGAGATGTGTTGTATTGAAGCAGGAGATGTATTGTTTTGAGACAAAAGGAAATGTGTGGTATTGAGGCAAGAAGTGAGTTGTATTGAAACATGAGGAAATGTTTTTATTGTATTGAGGCAAGAAATGTGTTTGTATCATGTAATTTAAGGAATAATATTTTTTTAAAGTAGTGACCTCCATCGTTTACAAACCTCAGTGCCATCAGAAGCTACATCTTTTCTGTAAATATGGCTGAATTCATCTTCAATATATTATTTCAATTTGAACTGACACAAAATTAAATTTTGTGCAATTTATTTTCAGTTCAGGAAGCAATGAATTAATCTAACATTTTATTCAGAAATTTTGTATTATTCGACATTAGTAGTTTTCATCCCCGCTAATGTTGTGGCACAAATCTAAACATTTTCTAGATTCATCTTAATCAATATAAAGGAATGAAATCTGTCTCAAAATAAGAATCAAGCGTTGGTCAGCAAAACTAAGTGATGAGCAGCCAAGGTACTACATTCCTGCTATCACACTTGATGTTACAAAGATGAGTTCTGTACCTCATTCACTTGACGAAGAATTTATCAGACGGAAACTTCTTCAATCAAGCAGCAACTTGGAAAGCTTGGGGTCGAGCGGAAACCTTAAAAGTTGAAGCGGACAGTCTTTGCCGACGCTGATGGTGATCTCAGAAATTCCTGAAATGAAACCTTGTAAACTTGAAAGCAAACTGCAGGGCCCAGTTACAGAGATGCCAATGTTCTGCAACGCTTGCTTTATGAATCATACAGAAAATTGGATGCTCAGGCTCATAATCAGATTTTGACTTCGAGATTCTTAAACATGTGTCCACATTTTCATGTTCGTTTATCCCGACCCAGAAGAACTACACGAACTGGGGAAATTACTGCATGATAGTCGTTTTTAAAACACTTTTGAATAACAATTCGATTGTAGAGCCCCAAATATAGGGAAAAAATATCGTACAAATTTAATTTATTATTCGAAGTGACAAGTTGCTTGTAGTCCTAGTGAGCACGAACAGTAGCAGTATGTAGAATATGGCTTAGTAAAATACCAAAGAGCTCATGTCTAGTTAGAATATGTAACATATGTGGTCTCTATTAAGATGAGAGATGATTAATTATCTTTTCAGTTGTTTGCCTAAAATAAACATTTCAGCATTCAGAATACATATATTTTAAATGCATATCCTGGTATCTTTCCAATGAGTGAATTACGCCACAACTACAAATCCCTTCAATGTAGAATGTAACTTTTTGTCCATCTTAATCCATCGATGCGTAGAAGCGTTCGACCAATGTTGGCTTTCCTGCTCGTATTCTGCTCCAAATCAAGAACATGTGTGAGGGACTCGATGTTTGCCACTCAAACATTTAAAAAACTCCCTAAAAAGATGTTCACGAATCATTCTCTGGACCCTGAAGCACTTTGCAATCCTGAGTCTGGGAACTGCTACAGCTCCATGAGACCGACGCTTCTCATTACGAAGCTTCAATAGCACCCAAGACCTCACACACAAGACGGAAGACAAACATTGCATTAGAACTACGCAAGCGCAAGAATAAACTGCAGCCTAGCCTCCTGACGACGAGGATAACCAACTATTGTAGTGAGGTTTTATGAAGCTCTCCGGAGGTATCTTTGTGTGAAACTATTGAATTGCTATGTAAAATAATTTTTAAAATGAGAGAATGTTTTCCAATTAAGAGAGATGATAAAGGTTTATACATAGAGTTTTTCACCGACCATGAACTCGAATAAATCACAGTCGTGCAATGTCTCTGACTTCCTCAAACGTTAACACGCACAAATTCTTTACGCTGCAATTCTCGAGGATTGCAAGCAAGCGGGTTATGCCATCTCCTAAGATATGAATAATGAATGCATAAGAAATTCTTGCATGGCTTTCATAAGAATAATGGGAATATATACAAGTATTCCTCACATATCTTTGAGTGTACCTATTGTAAAACACAGTAGTTATCGTCGGGCTGTGAAATCACAAACAACGGCGATAACTCTAACTTGTGTATCTCAAGCATTGTTATTCTCTAGTAAATAATCAAATAATAATTGAGGTAGCACCTTTATTCATGCAAACAAAACGCTGCAAATAGTACACTGTGAATTGTTATTCTATTAATTGCAAAC
>VCRD01004207.1:27695-48821 GCA_006783055.1 Trinorchestia longiramus
CGACGGTGCGGCCCATTTCTCTTCCTTTTCCAGTGACGGTAATTGAATTTGAGGGCAATTTGCACTACTGCAATTTCCTGAGTACAGCTACCTCTGGAGTAGCACAAACTCCTTGAAAAAATTTGACCTCACAATTGAGTCATCGAACGGATACAATCCGATGCAGAACCTCATGCGAAGTTAGTGCTTTTAATTGTTTTAATTACTATTTCTTCCCAGACAAAAAGGAAAAGGTTTACCTCAGAATTCGAAGTAGATACCTTTTCCTTGAGGAAATACACTTATCAACACTATATAATAAAGCACCAAGTGTTTCCTTAAATAAATAAAATTAATTTTTTGTGAGGAATTTCCCCTATGTTATTACAATGGAAATCTCCCTTAAATACTGATAGTTTAATCCTTAGACTCTCAGGTATATAGCTTTTTAACTGTTGTAGTTGAATCTGTACACTTTCTGATTAAGTCTGAGAATCTGTTGCTTTAAGTTCTTCCTTCAAATGTATGATATTAAAACCCGATATTTTTAACGGCACACTAGTATATTAATAAATGTCATAAAGAAAACCTAAATACAGTAAGTCAGTTTAGACAAATAATCAATTTCTGGTTTTATGACATTTGTCTTTGACGGAAAATCAGTTTCTGACTTTGACTTTTACCTTATTATTGCTTAACGCATTCATTGCGGTTGCCTAGCCGGTGTAAATCTTTACTTTGTACGTACAGTCACTAGAAAGCTTTGGAAAAATTACAGAACCGAACCTGAGTGACCCACCGGTGGGTCATACCGCAATGAATGTGTTAAGATTTGCAAACCAGCATCACATCAGACTGTTACCTAATGACACTTCGACTAAGAAGCATTCACTTTCATTGATAACTACCTTAATACTAGATGCAGCAACATAACTTCCTTTTTTTGAAAATAACTTCCTGTGAAAGAGGAAATTATGCTGCAGCATCCTATATTAAACGTTATGCTTATGTCGTCTTGTTCTAGTTGTCGCTGGCACAACTTGCAGTGTATATTCTAGTAGAAACTTAAAGCCTACCACGTACATTTGCGTGTTAGGACGCAGATCGCCTCAAACTTATGTTCACTTTCCTTTCGCTGAATGACTGTTTGTGCGCTGAGCTAAATAAACCCTGGGACACGAAGGTCACGAAATAAAAGTCAGAATTTCAAATGATATCCAAAAATTACTACTAAGAATTAGTTCAGCCGACTATTTTCGTAGTATTAATTACATATGAAGTTTCATGCGTTAAAAGGCTTTCATAGTTTTTGTACATGGGTAAATTAAATTCTGTACACTGATACTGTATATGTTTTTACAAAGGATGGCTGCATGCGTGCTTTAAAGGCCGTAGTTTGCTCTGGAAAAGACGATAAAAGAGTCCTGCTGACGCATGCTTCTATGTTCGAGAAAAGTCCAGTCCTCAGTTATGCGCTGAGTTCATGCTGTCAAAATGAATCAAGACAATATGATTGAGAATGTGTGGCGATGTGTTTGAAATCAGTCTTTGGGACGGATGAAAACAAAAAGATATTAAAACTATACTTGTGCAAGATTATGTATTTCGGTGTATCTTGCTATTTTCTTAATTGTTTGTAGTCAATAATAGCAAGTCAATAAATTTGAAGTGCAGGAGGGTGCAAGGGCTCTATGAAAAAACAGGTTCCAAACCTCATTTTCAATTTCCTCGACCAGTGGTGAGAGACTTTCCACCTCCCTTGGGATAACAATGTTCTTTAACACATCTTCTTAGGAGAGAAAGATGATAATTCATCCAACAAAAAGAAAAAACATCTAACATGCAATTTTTTTTAAAATGCACTAGATTGTCATCTAATTTTTCAGCTCTTCGTCCAAATCAAAATCTCCAAAGCTGTATTCATACTCCTTTTGAAATATCACTTCAAGAGAAAATTACTGTCTGTAAATTGTAAACTTGAGCTACTGTTCGTATGGATATCTGTTTCTGTTTAGAAGCCAGAGGAGAATTAGGAAAATCATTTCCTCCAATTCAGGTATTTGAATGAAAGCAGGGTAAATTTTTTAAATGCTCAAAAGAAATATATGTTTAACAAGGAATGCACTTTTTTCTCCTGGATTACATCCTTCATGCCACTCATAATTATAATTTGTACATTTCTGGAGAAGAAATTCAAATTCAGTTATAAACAAAAAGAATGTTAATAAGGGAAATATAATTGATCAAGTTCAAATTTACCAGACACTTAACAATGAGTTAAATTTGTAATCATTTGTAAGTTGCTACAAGTTGCTAAAGCAGTATAGATTTATGCCACGATAGGGCATTGAATTCGAAATAAGCTTAACGAGAAACCGGGAACACAATGCATCTAGATCAAGGATAAAGAAATGATAAGAGTTTTGAGGGCAGATATTTTCTTTCAAATTTTTGCAATGACTTCCCACTTTTGCCTCACGAAATTCCTCAGCTTCTACGAGGGAAATGTTCGAGCTTCTGCCCTTGTTTACCACCACGACTTGAGGCCTCGGACGTCGCTGGAATAACTTGACCTAGGCGTTGTGTCACAGCAATTCCTTCCATCTATCTTTTTTTTGTGGAGATTCGGCTTTCTTCAGGAGCTTTGACTTTTGTATATTATTGCAGAAAAGAAATACGTGAAACGAATGTGGGTTTCATGAATGGGGAAATAACTAAAATATTTGTTCCCAAGCCATTGAACTGGACGAAGATGGTATTTTTAAGCTCACTGTTGAAAAATTTCAGTGCTTCCATTCATTGTATATAAAACAACTGATGACCAATCAAACTGTCTCGATATATGGCCCTGGGTATATACAGATTTCCTTTTAAAATTGTGGCCCTGCTGTAACAGAACTAGAATGAGCTGTAGGAAATGTTTCTCGCAATGTTAATTTCTCGCAGTGGGGCTGCTGTCAGTGTTACCAGTTACGTCCCTCTCACCTTGAAATTAGCTCTTCCAAATAAGTTTATCAGTCTTGAGCAGAAAATCAAGGGATAAATTTTGAAACATATTTTCAGTCACGTTATTGCTGGAATTTCTTAAACGCTAGTCTGATTTGTGTACATGACTCCGTGCATCACTACACAGTCAGTCCCATGCATTCCTGCACATTCAGTCCTACACATTTAATCCGGTGCATTCAGTCCTCCACATTTATTGTGATGCATTCACTCCTACAAAAACTCGATTTTAACTCGAATGCATGGCTCAGTTTTGCACTGTAAAGGGCTGAACTTGAAATTTACTCGCATTTTATTTCGTTTTGATATTCCTGAACGGATAAGATCATGAACGGTATCAATATTGGTTTTGTTTCTTCGCTCCAAAACTTGACAAAAAAATAATAACATCGAGCCATCTCTAAATCCATCGAATGAAACAAACACATAAGTCACTGCTGCTCTGACTGGATCATCTGCTGCTCATTTACTGTTGTTTAGGTCTAATTATTGAACGGTAAATTAAATAAATAAATGCATGAATACCTAACTTTGATTGAAAACAGATGCTGAGTTAGTCGAAAAATCATTCTATTTTGTTTTTGAACTTTCTTAATTCCGATGCGACTACGAGGAAAATTTAAATACCTGTAGAATTTGTTTAAATCCCGTAAATTGGAGCCAGTTGAACAAAATATGACCTCTTACTACCCTGTTATAGGAGAGTCACAATGCATTCAATGGAGTATCTAGTTAGTAAGTTTAATGGGAAAATTATCTATGATTTACTCTATTATTTTTTATGGAATGTAGCTTGTCGGATTTTCTGAACTATAAGTTGACCAATATTTTGGCATACTTTTGTGCTCACTTTGAAAATTACTGAGGCTCTTGGATGTAGTAATGCAGGGCTTGACAGCTCTACAAATGCCTCGCTTATCACAGAGCGAAGCAACGCTCAACTGGTGGTAAATGAGGCATGAATCCATGAATGTCAATAAAGAAATTGCAGAATAGCGTCGGCGACTTCATTTTAGGAGTCAAAATTATTTCAACTACAGCGACATTAAGTTTGATATCGAAGCTACACATCATAAATATATATATATATATATATATATATATATATATATATATATATATATATATATATATATATCAGTCTTGTCTCGGTCTTTTAAAATATATCCCAGCCATATAATAGTATACGGCATAACAGTATTATAACAGTGTTCTCATAATTCACAGTCCTAGCTTAGTCCTCTAAGAGATCATGTCTTAACCCTCAAGACATCATGTCTTGGTCCGTCTTTTAAGAGATCGTGTTTTGGTCTCCAAGACATCATGTCTCAACCCTCTAAGACATCATGTCTTAACCTTCTAAGACATCATGTCTTAACCCTCTAAGACATCATGTTTTAACCTTCTAAGACATGATGTCTTAACCCTCTAAGACATCATGTCTTAACCCTCTAAGACAGGCCGGGGTCCTCATGTGTTCCCTGCGTGCAGAGGTCGAGGCTGTGGTGCTGGACACGGAAGTGCTCATCAGAGACGACCTGCCGTCACGCAACACTGACTATTCAATACTTGTGTCAGAGCTCAACTTTTGCATCCTTTGCTCATGGAACGGAGCAGATTTTTCCTTGTTACCTCAATGGTTGCTATGCACACCATCCACTCTGATTTCTTAACTTCCCCTTCATTGAAATGTACTCATTCAATGGAACATTTTTGTAACACATTATTTGAAGGTGCGCAAATGATGCAAAGAATATTATTCTGGGGAGATGAGCCTCACGAGTTGCTTACGGTGCCTCCTGTTCAACTTCTGCATGTTAAAATGATGTATTATTTACATTAATTCGTTAGTTTTTTCATACGTAAAATTAAGTGATATTTATGAATGAATGAATGAATGAATAACTCGAAAATAAAGTGCAATTTTCATTAGGAATTGTGTGCATGATGAAAACATTTTAACTCTAAGGAAAATTTGGAACAAATAGCATAGCCAGAATGAAGGATAGAACCCAGTACTAATGCTTTAGTTTGTGGTCCAATCGGCATACTTCTTGGCCATGAACTCATTTGTTCCACAAAATACAATTTATTAAACAATTATTCCGTTAATTAAAGGACTACTACAGTATAATTTTTCAGAGTCACAAATACATAGTAGAAATGATAGTGATGCAATCCATCATCAAGAAATGTGAATTGATTAATTTCTTATTACTAAAATCAATGAATGAAAAGCACGTGTTAAGATTAGTTTTAAGTTGCTCATAACGTGAATGTTAAAAATCAACAATAAAATACATTACATTTACCAATATTTTTCTAGAAGTTTTGGTGGGCCACTCAAGTTCATTTCTGATGCTTTTAAAATTGACTACAGTGCTCCCATGGGGGAAATACTGACTATTGAAGGGTGTCATGCATTATTTCACCTGACTTAGCACGTCTGTGTGGACGAAAGACTTCATAAAAACCTAGCAAGATTCTTAATATTACTTCAGGGCACCGACAAGTTCTGATCAAAAGTTGTGATGCTGCTGAGCTTAAACAACAGGATGTGCAATTTATTCTCTTCTGAGACCCTCACTGAGAAGAAAATGAGTACAGTACTGTGCATCCAGGTGTGTGGATACAGAATATATAAGCAAATTATAAGTAGCACAATACCTGCGCAATGCAAGTGTGAACAATTTATGGTGAACATTTTCATGGAATGAGCTAGCTCAGATTCAAAGATTTAAATAATAATTTTATTCCATCATAATTCAAAGTTTGACCTCACGTTTCTTTGAACTACCGCGTGGAAAGTCGTAAAGCTCAGTAATGAGCTTTAAATATTACAGTTTATGGCGTCATAACAGAGGTATAAATAGCTAGCACAAAAAGGATAAAGAATTAGATATTATTTATACAATACAAAATATCTTACTAAAGCGTGCAACAGAATTTCGACTAGCGGTAAATAATTTGATATTAATTTATAAAAACATGTGGTGTGTTTTATTTTACGGTATGTTTCTGTTGTGTACATGTTGTTGCGTTGTGCTGTTGCTGTCTTGTGTACTTGTGGTATTGTGCACATGTTGTTGTGTTGTGCACACGTTGTGTGGTGTACTTGTTGTCGTGTCGTATACATGTTGTTGACAAAGTAAAGCAGAAATAAGTAAATTTTCGCTTGTTTTTGTGGTACTACACATCAATGTTGCCTCCCAGTATCAGTAACTCGTTTTACTGACTTGGGAAATGAGGGGGGAAAACATTCATGTGGAGTGATGGATCAAATTATCACATATGTGAATTCTCAAGTGCAGCAACAAAGCCTGAAAACTTGGCAGCCCAATACGTGTGTGTTGATATTAAATTAATTAATATAGTGCCTACGAAAATGAGCCTGCATGTCTTTGTTGTAATGTTCTCACTGATTCTCAGTCATAATCAGTCATCCTCAGTCATAATCAGTAATCCTCAGTCATAATCAGTTATCCTCAGTCACCCTAGTCATAGTCAGTTATTCTCAGTCGCCCACAGACTAACTGATGCGAGGAGTAAGGCATTGACTACAGTTATTCAGAGAATTATATAGTAAAATTCATAATTTACAATATTGTCACAATGTGGTTCGTATTGTTTCTAACATTCGTTGGCTGAACGATCCAAGATCAACAACGTCAGCTGATGACATTTTTCTCACAAATCATCTCCAAAAAGAAACGAAGAAAAACACAAATATTCAAAGCAAACTCTCATCAATTCGCAGTGATAACTACACACTTCATAATTTTAGTCGGTCATGGCATGCCACAAGAGTAATGACTACACTTAATGTCAATTCAAGCCTCGGTGTAACTTTACCTCGTCAGTTTTGTAGGCAGTTTTGTGCCCTGCGTTGCCTGGTCAGCCCAGAGCCTCCTTGTGATGCATGGACACGATTTGGCCGCATATGCTGCGCGCTCTGTGTCCCCTGGGGGACAAATTGTGTCATTGATGGGTTTGCATAGTTGAGGGTCGCTGCAGAAAACGATGGCGAGACAGCCTGCAATGAGGGCCAAAATAAATTGACACCTCGAACTCCTGGGCAATTTTTTAGGGAAATGTGTCTACAGTGATAGGTCTGAAAGTCAAAAACTGGTACGTGAATCGAAGCAGTTCGATTTTGAAGTCTGTAGTTAATATCAAGCAACAATTTTGCCTTTTTTGTGGTTGCAGATCAATGTGAATAATTACTGCCGTATAATTTGATCCATAAACTTGTCATTTTAGTATGCATAAAATGTGAGATCATCACATCATTTGAGTAAAAGATGAATCAAGGAATTCCAAGTAACTTTATTCCTACACATTTTGCATACGCTCACCTACAAATCTCACCAAGGATATTAGAACAATTTTACAACAAGAACAGAGGGATAGACTCACAATGAATTTAACTTGGCATGATCTCGAGAGCTATCAGCTTTAAAACGACAGTATCTGCCTTTGTGTATCTCGAGCCTCGGTTGGCGTATGGAGAAGTAAGTGCCTGAGAAATTTGTTTTTAAAAATTGGTAAATTAAACACATAATGAAAAATTAATTAGAGTTGCAGTTCAACTGACTTGTGTCCGTAATTCTCTTTCAAGAAAAGAAATATTGAATCAATAAGCAATAATTTTACACTGGAAGGTAGAGACGAGGGCAACAAATGTACACTTAAACCTCGTTATTTTCACTATCATTATTTGCATTATTCACAACTTGTAAGACTTTTTAGAGCATCTCTCTAATATTTTCAGGACTGTTTAGTTATTTTCGTGATTTTCATTGACTTTGTGCTACACTTATGGACTATTCAAATCTTAAATTACCACTTCAATTCTGATGAATAACGAGGCTTGAGTGTGAAAAGTTGGTTAAGAAATTGCACTTCAATAAAATTCGGTGCAACATTTTTTACGTGAAAAGCTTACTTGTATTAAAAGAAGGATTTTAAATTGAATTTATAGAAGTCTCATTAACTTATAATAGAATTTCAATAGGAGTTTCCTAACTGTTAGTGAAGTTAAGTATGACGGTTATAGAGTAACAAGTACCGGCAGCTCACCACCCGAGGTGACGGACTAGCAACAAATTGAGCAGCACAAACAGCGCCAAGACGACGATCAACCGACTGTACAACACAAGATCATTTCAATGAAGAGACAGAACACGAAACAACGGAAATAATTTGGAATAACACTCGTACTTGGAATGGCACTTGCATTTGGAATAGAACTTGAAATTGGAATAACACTCGAATTTGGAATCAACTACAATCAATCCAGGATAATTACAGTACAAATTGAACAGCGATTCACATATTTATTGCATATTACACCTAGGCTAAACTGTTGGCGACACAAATGCATAAGTCCACCTCACCCTAGGCTGGCTCCCTTTCAGCTCCAGCGTAGACAGGCATAGTGAGATCCACCAGTGCGGAGCCTTAACAGGTGTATGAGGTGTTCGTAACAGATGACGAGGGACATGTGGATGAGGTGTTCGTAACAGATGACGAGGGACATGTGTATGAGGTGTCCGTAATAGATGACGAGGGACATGTGTATGAGGTGTCCGCAACAGATGACGAGGGACATGTGTATGAGGTGTCCGCAACAGATGACGAGGGACATGTGTACGAGGTGTTCGTAACATATGACGATGGACATGTGTACGAGGTGTTCGTAACATATGACGATGGACATGTGTGCTGAAGTAGAATTTGCTGCCGACAACTGGGTCTCAAACACACAACCGGGAGAGCAAGGTGCTGCACATCATGGGCCATCACCTTTGATGGCCTCAAGCTTATATTTTAGAAATTAAAGATTTAAAAACTATATTTCTTATATTTTATTTGGTTAAAATTCAATGACGAAAGTATGGGAGTCCTGACATGGCAGGTTCACAATAAAGAATCCCTTTTAGGAAGGCTGCTATCAAAAGACCTACTGAACATGCTATAATATCTCCTGCTTCTCCTCCTTCCTTCCAAATCAAATAATAAAAACTGAGCAACTTTTTCGAGTTGCATTCCCATCAACTATGTCTTGTGCTGGAGAAAGAAGAACGGATGAACCCTGCATTGTGTTAGCTAACAGTTTATTTTTCATCATTAAAAAGTAACACTAATTTAGACTGAAATCAACACCAAAGCGTACAAACAACAGAAATTTCAACAACTTGTATTTCCACAACTGAACCGGAGTTGCGTTGTTGTGTTGTGCCTTTTGAACAATACTTGAGGTTTCAGGCGACGGCCCAAGGGCTCATTATCCAAGTGAAAAATTTATGGATAATGTAATCATGTCTCAATAATTATCTAATGTTAAATAACAATTCTTGCAATGCACAGATGCCAGAGGTGCGTGAGGTTGTGGTCAATACTGAGCACAGTGACTTTTGGAACTGACTTTGAGCGAGCGCATAGAAGAATAATTTCAGTAAATAAAATCATTTTAGATTGTTGGAAATTATACAAAAATGTGAACAAGGTATAAAGACAAATCTACCTGGAAGTTGGCAGGAATCATCCAGCAGAAATAAAGTCTTCACGACAGCAAACTTGTCACAAATTTACCATTGAGAGAGCAGGTGTCAATAGTTTAAAATGATTTTCTTAACAAATGAAAATACGAAATCTATAAATACTCTCTTAGTTAGAATTGATCAAATTTACCAATGAGTGTGTTTTCTAACACACACACTACAAAAGTGATTTCAAGAGTCTTTGTGACGTTCACGCTCAACCATTTTAAACGTTTCAAGCCTGAGAGCTTAGAAATCACCTTACAAGTACGTGAAACGATTGAAAATAAAACCGAAATCACATTGATTGAAGAATTAACTCTGAAATATAAGTGCTAATTTACTATAATTCATAAATCAGAAAAAAGATTGTACACATTAACAACATAACAAGGTGCTTCATTTGTCATCAAATCAATAATGAATGTTGTGAGGTTCTTACCCTGAATTCTTTCCTACTGTGTAATTTTCTGGGTGGATTTTGTTGTAGACTGGTTATGAAATGAAAAGATAAACCCTGAACCATTGTGGATAGAGAAGGTTAAATTTAACCGACTTTTTATCGGTTAAATTTAGAGAAAGATGGTATTATAATTTCTGGTCAGTGATGGCTTGAGATATTAATTTATGATCGGTTATGGGAACAGATGGTAATTTCTGATCCATTACTGGTAAAAAAAGGCATCTTAAGAACCATTACAGATAGAGATAGTTACTTCTGATCCGCTTCAGTAAAAAAGGTGACTTCCCCTTAATGGGATCCTTCACACCGGCTAAAAGGAAAAATATTACAATTCGTATGCTCTTCATTTTGGTTGGTGCAAAGAACACCACTTCACTTTCAGTCCAGCACGTTTTGTTAGAGAACAACACCTCAATGCTTTTATTTTTAAACTTTGAATTTTTAAAACTTTGTATAGAAACCGGGTGTGTTAAGCCCCTTAAGCTGAGCGTAGCTTAATTGAAACATAGATTTTCGAAGTAGTTTTTCCAATGACTGATAATAGATTGTAGATATTGATGGAAAAGTTATATTGATATTATCCTCAACTACTTTTGACTATACTTAAGACCCACAAAGCGAGTACTGGTGCTGAGTGAATGGTGATCTTCTTCAAAGCTGTACGGTGAAAAGTCTTTGGATTTTTATTATTTTCATTTGTACGCAAAATTTGGTATTAATTTGAATGAAGTATGAATGAACTACTACATTAAAAATCGATGTATTTAAGTCACTGAATTCCCAAAATGAAACACACAAGGTGAAACGCAATTATAACATTCTTGGAGTCGTTGATTTAATGTTATAAATATTTTATTGATTTGATCGAAAACATACTAAAAACCGTTAAAATAAAAAACGTTTTCTCATCTATTCCTAATATTTATTTGTATCAGAAAGTCACATTCGCACATGAACTAAGGTTCTGCAAAATTTTGATTAAGGGACAAATATTATGTTATATATTCCTGGTATATATCATTTTTTATCATATTCTTAGTTTCCATCAAGGGAAAAAGCTAAACATATTGAAGTCACACCACGAGACGCATTTCATGATCTTCAAGCTACCGGTATTAACAAATTATTTAATCTTGTTTCATCTGTGTAGATTGTAGGACATGCTTTTCTGGTCTATGAATTATGGCCTGCACAAGTTTCGATGGGTGTTACACTTTATAGACTACATTTTAATAATTATAAATGATGTAATAACTAGATCACTTCATCACTTCCATGTGAGGAAAATGTGTTAAAATTATGTGATTCTCATGATAATTCTAGGTAAAAATGAACTTGAACTGGGAACTAATAACCCATATATGAGTCTTGTTCAATGATCAAACTGAACTGAGGAGCCAGACTTGTCTCGTTAAAAAGGTTAAAAGGAACGTTAGTAAAATGTTCAGTCGAAGTAACTTGGTGCACTAATCAGCTTTCAAACCTGGACGAAATTGTTATAGGTTCCATGAAAGAAAATCCCTTGTGTGATATGAAAAAATCAATAAAGTTTAGTGCTGCTTGGTCACTTATTCAATACAGCTTAAGCTAAAAATATACTGTTTCACATACATTAAATTTCTTAAGTGTGTTTTAAAAACCTGTGAGCTGACTACCAGATCCCTTAGCGATTGTCTTGTAGTAAGCATTTTCTACAATACTTGATGTGTCATGTTACATATTTCAGGCATCAACTACTAAAACAAACTCGTCTGCCATAACCTGTTGTTTCCACGCCAGACTAGCCGGACGTGAATGAATGAAAGCATTTAGGAGCTCTCAGCAGCGCTTGGTGTTTGTCTCACTCATCGTCACCTCAGCAGTTAGTAGCTCTTGAGCGCTTGCATTAGTGGGTTTCCATGTCTGAACCTAAAGCCATTATCATTTGTACTTGCCTTGTAACTTGCACGATACTTCATCTCCAAATGATGCCCAGGTTTCACACGTCGACAGTTACGTCAACAGTAGAAAGAGCGATGTTATGCATCACTTACTCCGTACCTGCAAATCCCATTCCACTATACATATAATAATACACAGTTTGTTGATTTCTTGCTTGGTCCGTCTCTCCGTCACGCTCTAAAGGATTTCGATAGGAGAAAATTCGTTTACTGAACAAGATGAGATATTATGAAATTTCATCCCTAAATAACGATGGCATAGCTAGTTTCTGGAATATATACTCCAAAGTCGACTTATTGCGTTAGAATTTTTGATCCTGTCTAACATAAACTATTTCGCGTATTTTTCCAGCTGAATTTCTTCGTTGCGATCGAAACTTCGCATGGAGTAGAGGTCAAATATTCTGAGTCGAGGCCCTTGGTTGGGTCACTACAGGTAGTCATGATACGAAACCCAGTGCTGAGCCATTACAATTTTTTTTTCCACTGCAAAATGAGGGAAACATTCGTTTAAATGGTAGCATGAATACAGTCTTCTTCTACCTAATGACTGCATGTTTCTAATTCAAACTATGCTATTGGACCAGCACCTTTATATTGAGTGCCTCATCCAACGGACTCACTGCAAGTCTCTAAAAAACTGCTTTGCTTTGAAAAGTAGCTCGGTACTATTTGATTCGATAATATCCCTCTTTTGAGCGTGGTACATGAATTGCTGTATCTTTGATTGAGTTTTCGATCCTGTCGTGCTAAGCTATTTTGGATATTTTTTGTCAGGAAGTGCCAGGAGCTCCGCTTGCCCTTCTGCTTTAGCAATTTGCTTGAAAAAGTCTTTCCTCATTAAAAAGTCAACTACCTGTGGTAGCCCAAATAATAAACAGAATATAACTTTTCTCAACGGTAAGATGCTCCTGAAGAGACAATATCGTAGAACGGGGATAGGACGTATCATCTACATGTATGTTTTTGGATACAAATTGAATCTGAAAAATTCATTAGAATAATGGAAAAAACACCAGAAAGAAGGAAACGCAGACTAGCACTTGAGAGGAAAAGAAGACAAAGATCTCAGCAAATTCCAGTGATACGGCGAATCTTCGAGCCATGGATTATAGGCTCAAAAGGAGAGCCGTTTTTCCAAAAATTTACCAAGAACGCGAAGCAAGGATGGACTGTGATCGTGAACAAAATGTGTCTAAAAAAGTAAACTTAGTCGAAAGCAAGCAGTGAAGAGAAGAGAAAGATGGATAGTGTAAGAAAAGCTGAAGTATGCGCTGCGATGTCAGGAAAAACTAGAACAAAGGAGGAGATTAGAATGGGAAAGAATAGCGTCAAGGACAGCTACCATGTTGGAAGAAAATTTGACCGAAAGAAGAAGAATTGAACGAGAAAGGTTTGTGAAAAGGACGACTATGTTGCAAGAAAACTTGCACGAAAGGAGAAGAATTGAAATTGTTGTTCATTGGCAAGCACCACTGAAGTATTGTCACTGAATCCCTGCCGTCATTTTTGACGGCTGAGTACACTAATTTACCCATATAATCAACCTAGAAAATCCATTCAAAATGATCAAGGAGTGGTAATAGCCATTGCTGTAAAAATGACCATTTTTGTCAGGGATACTTGACTGAAGATTTTTTCCTTAAGTATCATAATTAGGTACATGTATACCTGAATGAGTTCATGCACAAATTTACTCTCATACTCAAGGTTGCATTTGCCCCCTCGATATACAGAATTTTATGCTTCTTGTTCCTGTACGGTGGTGCAAAATGGCAGTACAGGACACACTTTCTGACTTTTCTTTCTGAGTACAAGCTGTACTGTACACATAATGAGAGTAGTAAATGTGATTAAACTGAGCAGACGTGTTGCACAAGCAGACAGAGGTATGTTCAGTTTCATGCAAGCGATAATAATAGAATACATTCCATTTGAACTTAAAAACTAGCGAAAGCTACGATAACTTCATGCAATGTGAAGTACTCAACAGGACTTGAACCCTGCAAGTCTGCTAGCTCGTTGGTCAAGTGGACGCCTTAAAATTTCGCCGAGGGTGCAAATTTCTTCAGTTATAATATTCCTAGCATTCGCAATATTCATGGCATCATTTCAACGCTCGCTAGCATATCGTTTATAATTTTATTGATGTTATAGGAAGCTTTTTTTCTGTTATCCTTTGTTGAAATCATGTTGGGAACCTGTTGAGGGAGTGTATTTTTAACGCATTCAGTTAAAAATACACTCCCACTCCCGATGCAGCACATGACCACACCGTGCAGCCAAGACTTTAATGTCGCACCCTGACACACTTTCCCCAAACAGAATCACGAGGCAATGAATACAATTGAACACAAGCAGGCGAGAGCGATTAAGAAGGAAATAGTTCGATAAAATTCGAGAATTCTGCTGAAACATAAATAAAGCATAAAACTTTAAAAATTCAATGACAAGAATTGTACGTTTTTCTTTTTTTCTGACGCCATTGTGGGTTAGAATTACTACAGTCAAGTACTTGATCCGCAGATTGAGCTCATCCTTCAGATGGCTCTAATAAAATCTGTGTGTATAGAGTCCTGGACTTAACATTGATGTTGCTGGGCGTCTGCTTGCCACACAATTTGGACTTCCTGCGCTATTGGCAAGCTCAGACGTGAAGTGCAAAGTCCCTGAGAACGACTGACCGTGTGCCTGTGCGTGACGGATGCATTGCAATATTAGGACTTGAAAGCTCTGAGAAACCTGAGGAGTGACTGGTTAGTTCCTTAATAAATAAATTTAGAATATGTCGATCTTGAACGGCAAAATAACGTTCAGATAGTGTGGTAGAAGTGCTCATGTCATTTACTTCTATCACGTTAACACGTACTCTATGACAACGCTCCTCTTTTGAATTGAACGAATATTTATTTAATGCTGTAGTACCAGACTTTTAATGCAAACCAGAAACAGTAAGGGAAAGTTAAATTACACATGCAGTGGGATTTTTATTCAATACGTAAAGTATAGTGGCCTAAGAAAATTTCGAAATGTTCATCTTCTCTCACATCAAAAAGATATATTAATATATTTTTGATAATACAAGTCTTCATAAATCACTTACTGTACAGCAACACATGAACTCATGACGTCTGGAGCTGCAGGAGTGCAGCTACCCCTCTACTGCTGTGTTTTCATGTGTTCCAGGCATATTTGTGTTATTTTTTGACGTAAAAAATCAATCATTCCATTTTTATGACTTCGCATTTATTGATACTCTAAGTTGTAAAAAATCCCAGCTTTAATTCTGTAAATCAATATCGCTACAAAGAAGTTAAAAATTTATTTCATTTTTTGTAATACAATCGTTCTTTCTTCCAACATCCTGCAAGCCAAAACCGCAGCGAATTTTCATGGCCACCATGAACTACTTCGGTCTTCATTCTCATTAAATCTATTTTTTCGTCTCGTCCCTAAACTAAATGAGTTTTTGCCTCGTATCTCAAAGCACAAGCAAAACAGACAAGGCTGCGTGTGTCTGCCTGCTTTGCAGAGATACTGCAGGGCTGTGAGCAGAGCTGTAATCTGCCACAACAAGGAGCGTTTTCCCTGGGGAGTGAAGGCCGTAGAGTTCTAACTCTTGACAGTAATTCCAATTTTTGCCTCTACAGACGCTCTTTCCGAGCATAGGTATCTAGCATATTACCTCTGAGCAGGATATTTTGAAGACAGGAATGCAAAAGTTGTTCCAACACTCCTGCTGAGAAATATTTAAAAATTGTCCTAATTTTTTGTGACGTTGCCTTCGAATTAATTGAATTATACCACTAACAATACGGAGTCTAAATTGCCTTTTCAAGAGTAATTTAAATATGAAAATCTAAATCGCTGTAATTTATGAATTTAGGTTCAGAAATACTCAACTGTGTTTGTTCCAGTGTCTAAATACTAACATAGAATTGATTTGGCCTAAAAATTACTATTAACCGCTAAGTTTCAATCATGATCCAAAATTTAAATTCATGAATAGCACTTTCACCTAAAGTTTATTATCATTGCAGAGGAAGAGCTTAAAGAGTTCATATTCTTGTTGTACGTAATTTATTGCAATGAATAAATATGCATCATGGAGGAATGAATAAAATTTTAGATTTCGATTTTTGTGCATGTGCACTGAAAGTGACACACCATACCAGCGTCTCATGTAGCTAACAGCTGAATTTGGTCATCAGGACATCTCATGAATCAAAATTTTGATATCAAAGATAGCGTAGCAAAAATTACAAGTTATCGAGAAAATTAGCTTCTTAATGCTTCTCCATTGCTAACAGTAACAAGGCGAAGTTTGCGAAGTCACCACGGAGACCTACATTGAAATATGTTCACAAAATATGAGATAATTATTCCAAATTTTCTTTGACATTTAATGTAGAATTAAAGCATTCCACTATTCCGCTATATGATAATACACAGTTTGTGCTTGGTTGGCCTGTCTTTCTGTCACGCTCATAAGGATTTAGATTGGAGAAAATTCGGGGGGATAACATGTATTGTAAGCATTGTATTGTGGATACCAAAGACACATCCTTCAATATGGAAACTCCTTCTCAAAGCCCGCGTCCATTAGCAGACCAATCGAAAACATTCAGTAAAAAATATGTGAATGTTCACGTGTGGGTCTACTAGTACAATACAATAAGAGAAAGTTCAACTTTGTCAGTAGAAGCTTCATTGAAACATGATATTCGACTGTAAATTAGGACTTAAATGAACGCAGGACAGAGGTAACCTGAGCTTGACATTGATGGGCGCGGAAAATTGCAAGAAAGCGACCTCATAAATGGCATAGAAGTAAAATCAGAACAAATGAACATCAGCCATTGAGCTTATATGTAGCCTTTTTGGTCTTTTCAAATGGTCTTACAACCAGGGTTGCCAGATGTGGCTAATTTTAGCCAAAGTTGCTAATTTTCATGAACTGTGGCTAAGGAGAAAGGAAAAGTGGTACAAATCATCTGGCAACCCTGCTTACAACAACAAGCCAAGAACAGATCACAGAACAGTACAGCACAAACTAACCAGACAACTACCAACTACAATAACCACTCACAAAGAACTATAAACTGATAATATAAGGAATAGAAATGCATTTATTGGTTCACAAAGTATATAGGTACATTAAAAATCTCAAAGGCCTTCAAGACTCCTGCCAGCGTGTACACAATACTCAGAACAGAACACTTAGATTCTATTTCGGGCACACGCTCTATCATGGCTAATGAGTCCAGTACGGGCCATGTAAATTCTTTGGCAAATTGCACATATATATTGCACGTCAACAGACTGATGGTTTGTCCTCACGAGATGACGTCGCGCTCTTCTGTTTCTGACAATTTTCGGAGCTACGAAGAGGACGTTATATACAGTGAAGACATTGATCTTACTAATAAAATTATTAGCGATGTTGAGTGCCTGAGTGAAAGTATAAAATTGAAAAGTCTGCATGCAGTCTACTTTCATAAATGTTTATTACATCTTCAAGAAGCTTTTGGGTTTTAGTAGGAAATCTAACAGTAGGAGCACTACTGTGGGTTTTACAGCGCATGTAGAGCTTGTATTCAACTTTCCTCGACCAGCAGCACCACTCAAAGTGATAGAACCACGATTTGCTATAGTAAAACTAGATGACTGCCGTGGAGATTCATCGGTTTAGATTTAACTAATGTGACATTATTATAAAAACGAATGGATTAAAGATTTATGACAAATTATTGACTTTTAAATGAATATTTTTCATGAAGTTATGCAGAACTTTCATTTTGTATCATATGTACAGATAACATGGTTTAGATAGGGCCCGTGGAAATTCTACGGTTTAAAAGTGATTCAACTAAGTATCTACGAAATAAAATACCTTTTCAGTTTAACCCATGATACCATCAGAACTGGAGTATTTTTCATAAATACATACAAAACTTCCATTTTGTATCTTATCTACCGATAACATGGCCGTGTAGGAGAACAGGGCTAATAACGAGGAAAATGGAGTATTTGATAGCAATCCGGCTACTTTGGTATCCATAATACAATACTTATAACACATGTACACCTGCTCTGATTTCAGTTCAATAATTTCTCTTAAGTAATAGATAGGAAGAAATCTAACAGACACCCACAGATAAAGAGATAGAGAAAGAAAGAAATATTGAGAGACACACACTCTCTATTATACAGGGTGTCCACAAAAAAAAACCACTGACCGATATATGTATATATGATACTAGAGCTGCTGTCGATTACTGCTGTAGTTCATAATGAAACCCGCTGATCATTATTAAGCTGCATTTCAAGAGTATAGAAGCTAAAGAAATAAATCAGAATTAAACCGTTTTATGGTTCTGGTATCATATATACATAAATCTGTCAATGGATACAATTTTTTGTGAACACCCTGCATAAGTAAATTAGTGTTTCAGCCGTCAACTATGACGGCAGGGTTTCAGTGACAATACTTCAGTGGCGCTTACCAATGAACAACAATTTCAATTACTCTTCTCCTTCCTTGAAAGTCATCTTGCTACATGGGGGCTGTCCTTTTCGCAAATCTTTCCCTTTGTAATCTCCTTCTTTTTTCTAGTTCTTCCTGTGACATTGTAGCGCACACTTCAGCTTTTCTTGCACTATCCATCTTTCTTCTCTCTTCACTGCTTTCTTTCGACTAAGTTTGCGTCTTTAGCTGCTTTTTTCAGGATCACGATCGATCCTTGCTTCGCGTTCTTGGTAAGTTTTTTGAGAGATAGCTTTCCTCTTGAGCTTATCATCCATGGCTCGAAGATTGGCCGTATCACTGGTACTTTGCTGAGATCTTTGTCTTCTTTTCCTCTCACGTGCTAGTCTGCGTTTCCTTCCTTCTGGTGTTTCTTCCATTGTTCTAATGAATTTTTAAGATTCAATTTGGATTCATTAACATGCACGTAGATGATACGTCATATCCCCGTTCTACGATATTAAGTCTCTTCAGGAGCATCTTGCCGTTGAGTAAAGTTATATTCTGTTTATTATTTGGGCTTCCACAGGTAGTTGACTTTTTAATGAGGAAAGACTTTTTCTAGAAAATTGCTAAAGCAGAAGGGCAAGCGGAGTTCCTGGCACTTCTTGATAAAAAGTATGCGGAATAGCTTATGCACGACCGGATCAAAAACTTAAAGATACAGCAATTCATGTGCCACACTCAAAAGTGGGATGTTATCGAATGAAAAAGTACCGAGCTACTTTTCAAAGCGAAGCAGTTTTTTAGAGACTCGCAGTGTGTCTGTTGGATGAGGCAATCAACGTAAAGGTGCTGGTCCAATAGCATAACTTGAATTAGAAACATGCAGTCATTAAGTAGAAGAAGACTGTATTCATGCTACCATGTAAACGAATGTTTCTCTCATTTTGAAAGGGAACAAAAAATTGTAATGACCCAACACTGGGTTCTGTATCATGACTACCTGCAGTGACCCAACTAGGAGCCTTTACTTCAAATATTTGGCCTCTACTCCGTGTGAAATTTCGACTTCAACGAAGAAATTTCGATAGAAAAATACGCAAAATAGCTTATGTTCGACAGGATCAAAAACTCTAACACAGTATTTCGACTTTCAAGTATACATGTTTTCCAGAAATTATACAGGATGTCCCAAAATAGTAGACCAAATTTGAATGGATAAAGCTCTGCAGTTACTGTTGATAATTTGGTTCTGTAAAAACCAGCTTGTTCACTAAATATTCGTCATTTAAGAGCAAAAATTTCATTTTGTTTCTCTGCGCGAAATTGTTACAATACTGTTGTTAGTAGAGGCCACCGAAAGTACGTTTGCTCCGGGGTAAGAATGAAACTCAAAAGTCTAGAAATAAAAAGTTATAATAATTTAATAATCAATGTCTCATTACCAATGAATATCCTTTAATAATAACATGATAAAAATATTACATTCTGAATATTAACCTTTCCATTCATAAAGAAAGCAACTTCGTCGCCAATTACAACTTTTTCTATGAAACGAGGTTAAGAAGCCATTCAGCGAATAGCCTACGACGAGGAAAGTCTTTTTCCAGAAGTTGATGTCCTACATGAGTCTTGTAAGGATACCAACGTAAATCACAAACAACAATACGATTGAACGATGATTTTGTTAAAGGCAAACCATTTCTTCTGACTGATATTTGTGGAGTTTGTAGAAGCAAATTTTGTACATTTTCAGCATTTTCTTCAGATCTCGTGGTTCTTTTATGCCCTGAACGGCCTCTGTTCAAATTACGGCTAGTTTCTTCTTGTTGGTATTTATTTGCATTTTTCCAGATAGTATCTTTGCATGGCGATCTTCGACCGGGGAAATGTTGAGCAAATAAGGCCTGTACACGTTTAATGCTTCTGGTCGAAATCCAGGTTGTGACTACAAACACTCTTTGTTCTTTTGTTTACTGCGTAATGAAGGGTATTTGCGAGAAAAAATTGTTCCTGCTAACATGTTTTATTCATGTAAGTGATATTGTAGATACTGATTTAGGTAAATAACAAGCTGGCCTTTAAAGAACTAAATTATCAACAATAACTGTAGAGCTTTATCAATTCAAAGTTCGGTCTGCTGTTTTTTGGGACACCCTGTATATGCCATCGTAATTTAGGGATGAAATTTCATGATATCTCATCTTGTGCAGTAGACAAATTTTCTCCTATATAAATCCTTAAAAGAGTGACAGAGAGACGGACCAAGCAAGCCAGCAAGCAAGCAAGCAAACAACAAACTGTGTATTATTATATAGTGGGATGATTTAATTAAGTTGCAGAGTAATCTGATTACCTGTACCATTTTGTACCGCACAATTCAAAGTCCTTGTGAGGCACAAAAAAGATTTTTTTCTCCAAGTAATTCTTTCTGAAGCCGTTCAAGAAAAGCTCTACCGCGTGTAATGCGCTCAACTTGACGATCACAAAATACGTTTATTTTTTGTAACTAGGAGATAAAATGAGGGTACACTTCCGAACGAGAGGATTACGTCTGGCAGGTTTCATGCTGTGGAGTTCAGGACAAGGTGTCCACAGCACGCTACCACAACACGCTACCACAACACACTACCACAACACGCTACCACAGCAAGCTACCACAACACGCTACCACAACACGCTACCACAACACACTACCACAACACGCTACCACAGCACGCTACCCCA